>JAGDQP010057751.1:0-12682 GCA_022664845.1 Lepisma saccharinum
CTTCAGTTGCATTATCACTTTCCCTGGCTTTTAAGATTCGCTTTATGACAAGTTGTCTTATATACTCTCGCTCATCTGTAAGCATTACGATAAGCATGTTCTCTGGATGAGCAAAATATCCATTATCCTGAATGCACTTATGAACGATTTCTTTATTGGAAGCACTCAAGTATGAAGAAAACTGAATCTTTTCCCACAAGTTTACCGATTCGTTTCGCATTTCATTGTTGCGTTTGATAGTGAACCAACCAGAGGCGTATACTCTGGCAACAAATTTGATAGCTCCTTTAATTCTTCTGATGGCAATTCTTTGCATTTATGTATAATCGCAAGATTCGTTTTGCTGTTGTAATCCACCTTACATGAGACAACTTACCTGAGTTTTTGTTTGCAAGGTCACTTGGGCATTTTCCACTGGACACAGCTGTACAGATTTCGAGAAGATATTGTTGGTCTGCACTTAAATCCATGTTATCGTCTGCGAAAGTATCAATATTGGTCTCTATTGGCTCAAAGATTACTAATTTTAAAGAATAACAATTGGACAAATATTTCCCAACAGGCCCAATAAAGCCACTTAGTCCAGATATTTTTCCATTCAAATTTTCAATTAGATGCCTTAATGGAAGCTCATTTGCATGCTATTGGCAAATAATCCATTGCAAAGGCCGTTCCAGACGTTTTTCTAAAGTTCGAATAATGCCATTGTTCTTTCCTGTATTTGTAGGGCATCTATCACAACCAATAGCATCTAGCTCTGACAACGAAAATTTTTGTCACAAGTATATTTTGCAATACAATTGTCAATGTTCGAAGCTCGTCCAGATTGAGAAGCACAATAACCAATAAACAAAGATGCAGGTTCTTGAATAAGGTTAATGTGATTTTCCTGACACTTCCTTCTATGCATCCTACCATCATCAGTCTTCTCAGTGTATAATATTTCATCTAGTCTACCATCGAAATAGAGAGACTGCAAACCCAAATTTAATTTTTCACTTTCTTCTGGCTTCTGAATTCCTCTGCGAAGTTTCAATCTCTCACGCCTAATCTTACTTCTGTCTATAACTATTTCTTCTGATGAAAGATTGCTGCTTTGAGGGTTAGATGTAACATCTTGTAAAAGAGAAAAGGCTAAAGCTGATACGGCTTGATCTGGGATTCCATACCTATCGCTTGCTCTAGAAAATGTAGGGATTGATAATCGAGTCTGTGAATGGGGAATAATCTGAAACGAAGATCCTGAATCGATGGAATCTTGGATAACATAATCTGAAACATCAACGGTGCTAGTACCTTCATTTCGAGTGACAGACTCATGAACGATGCTGATTTTCAATCCTTCATAGCGTGTTTTATGTACACTCTCTTGTTCCTTGATTTTTCTATCTTCTTTCTTTCTTATCTGCGATGTAACTTTCTTGTCAACAGATCAATAGCCATATGTCTACTCGATCTTTAATCTAACAAAAAATCACGCTCATTTTCTGTTTGAATCACGTTTACAAAATTTGAAATTTTCACATTTGCATGCAGCTACATGAAACAACTCATTTGATTTATTTTGGATATCCAATATTTTTTTGGAAAAGTCTTTGCTTTGGTCTCCTTTATAAGATTTATTTAACGCCTACTACAAAGAGAGTTCTCTACGTAACAAATCTAACATAGTTTTACTAGAAATAGTCGGAATAGAAGCTTTGTTCCACACATACTCTACTTTCCCAAGTACAATATCTGCAACTGCAGAAAAGCTAGGGTTTTTATTATTAATACTATTTTAATACTATTTTAATACTAACCCCACAAGTAGGCAGTGAAACTCACCCATTTCTTTGCTGGTGCCAACGATGGGGTTATCATTCTTCCGTGTAACAGCCATTTTTTTTTAACTGACCAAAACCACATACGAACATACAAAGCACTAATCACACAGAAACAAACCTCTTTTTACCACAGCTGGCAGTATTATAAGTTAAGTTGCCGTGCACCTGCATAATTCTTTGATAAGTAATCAAATCTACTTGGCGTCAGACTTCGCGCTCGCGAGATTCGATAATACAAAAGCACTTGCCGATAAGTACAGCTGAATATCATTTAGAGGTGATTTTGTGGTTTTTGAAAGTTGCATAAAATGAATGATGAAGAGTTAAAGACCGTATGAAAATTCAAATTGATATTTTAAACATATGCGTTAAGTAATAAATATTAAAGTGGAAGTAATAACATAACTCACGAAAATTACGAAAATAGTGCAAAATGTATTTAACTTTATGCCACATGCGCAGACTAAAGACGATGAATCAACGGTACAAGAAAAATATGTGTTATATTTTAAGTCTTCCATAACATTTTAATCGCTACCCAAACATTTTCAGACAATTTGATTGATTAAATAAAAATGTCAAAAAAAGTTACAAAAATAAGCATAAAATTCGAGCTTTGAGCCTAATGCGCAGACTCAAGATGGTTTTCAATTTTTGTTTTATATTTTTCACAAATGTTCATCGGGTGAAGCAACAACTACTCACAGGTATCCGTTTTTGGAAATCCGATTTTCGTTTTTTTTTCTCCACCCTATTGCGCATCCGTGTTTTTTTTAATTGAAATTAAAATTTATTTAAATTTGTACATGACAAGTTTACATAACATTTCAATTCACAGAAGTCTCAGCTTGTTTGTGAGTCTTATTCTCGAAATATCATTAGTTTGCTGTTGTCTGGTTACCCATAACAAATTATTTACATTATATTGCTTCTACATCGTTGTCAGTTAGACTTTTTAACTAACACAGAACTAGGTTTTCTTAACCGTCTTGTTTGTTTTTCTTTTCTAATGCGTATATGTATTTCATTGTAAATTTTTGGTACAAGATAGTAAGTTTGGTGGTGTGTTGATGTTTCGTTAGTTGTGATTGTTTCAATATTCTCATTTGTATCATTTTTGGTTTCATACTAATGACATAACTTGTTCAGTTTTGTTTCGTTTGTTCTAGTATATGTACATTTAAAAAAAATATATAATCCATTGATTGTTAATACATCAAAATCGTTATACAGTATTCTAATAAACTCTGCGTAAAAGCAAACTACACCATACGTAATGATTTGTTATCAAGAATTTCTCTAACATGTAAAAAGAACAAATCTATAAGTTGTTTTCCTTAATTTATTTCTCATGCTCAATATATGTAAATTCCATTTTAGATTATTGTCAATTAAAACTCTTATATAATTAACATTTTCTTCTCTAATGAGAGGCGTACAAAGACAGTTTGCTTTCGCATCACAATTATGAAGTATTAGTTCATTATGCATAGGTTGGTTATGCATGCTTAGCAAGTGTATGCGAGAAAGTTATATATTTAGTTTTACGTGTATTTAGAATAAGTAAGTGAGCATTTAACCAAGAAGTTAGTTTTTTAGTTCAGTTTCTGCCGTTTCAGATGTTTCTGGCTATGTTTTTCCAGTAATAGTTCAGCCAATCCAGGTGTTCCGGTTGTGACAATCTGACACTAGAAAGCTAAATATTTAAAAAAATCAAGAGCTGTTAACTAGTTTCTGTTGTTATTACAATGGCAGAATATTTTTATTCTACTATTCTTCAATAGCTCAGCTTTCAACTCAGATTTGATATAGTACAAATTGAAAAATAAAATTTGCGTTCAGAGTGTGATTATTAGTTCTTTTTCAATTGGAAAGTTTTATTTTATGACTGTCATTATTCTGAGTTCTACTTGAAATGTTCAGATTATGTTCTTTAATGTTCACTGAGAAAGACGGATGTATATGTACTCAACAGATTTTACAAGCACGCCTATATACATACTAATTTATACAGAGAGAGGGGGGAGATATATATATCAAAGGCTCACCACTTCCATATGAAAAAGCATTCCAAAGTATTGAACTGAAAACCTATGGAAAGAAATTCTGCCTTCTTTACTTAAGTACAGCTTAATCTCTTAAAGTGACTCATCGTTCATGGGGATCATGAACTTTGGAGATATTGAATTTGCTGTCTAGAACCGTGATCAGACTTTGGATATTATCTCTTTATAACTGCAATTTGTTTTGAGAGCCTCTGACTTGAAGAATGTACATACCGTATGACAAATAGCTGCAGACAAATACACTACACATACTTATTTATTGCTATTACACGATTTACTTAATTTCTATTTAACATTCACATTTAATATAACGACGTTCTGTCAACACCCACCACCTCTCTGATGTTATATTTTAAACATAATGATTTCTTATTTCCTGAACTGACTGTATGAATACATATACAACTGATTTATTTTAATGTAATTATATTATCTAATTATTTATCATTTTAGGAATATATGATTACATACAAAAAAGTTTCCCAAACGGGATTCGAACCCAAGACCTCACATGCTCTACCACTGAGCTAACATGAACACATCTAGCGAACTCCTTTTGATATAACTCGTGCTGAAGAAACATGACTGAATTTTCGGTGTCCAAGACAATGTCATTCATATCCGTTGAAATGCTGTTGTTTCTCTCCTTTGATTTGTTCATTTTACTATGGATGCGAGAACTATATTTGATGTCTTCACTTTCATTGCAAATGTGCTTTTACGTGTGGGAAGGTAGGTGACAAATCCATCACGTGTACCCATAGTTTCGAAATACTGTATCATTACGCATTTCAATGAATGTTACTTTTTTCTACACTTAATAACATTTCAACGTGTCTATTGCACTTAAAAGAAGAAAACCCTATTTACACAAAGTTATCCTAATTGCGTAGATGCACCCTACTCTTGGGGGCTCGAACCTGGCATCTTTAGTTTACTGTTTCCGAAGATACCAGAAGTTGGAGTTAGAGAATTTTCATTTGAAAACAGTCTAATCAATGCAGTCATCCTTTTTGGAGTAAGGTATTCATCAATAAATAAGTTTTGAAGTATAACCAATAGTTCCGACAAACTTTTGTTAGGAGAACGTATTTTAATCTGCAAGATAGTACACCCCATTCAGCACTAAATAAATTAACAGTACTGTCATCATCAAATAATATTGTTTCAACCTCTTGATACGATTGGATATCTTCAATCGCCCGATCCATTAATAGATAGTAAATATTTATAAATAATCATCATTTCTTGTTGCTATTGGTTGTGATAGATGCCCTACAAATACAGGAAAGAACAATGGCATTATTCGAACTTCAGAAAAACGTCTGGAACGGCCTTTGCAATGGATTATTTGCCAATATCATGCAAATGAGCTTTCATTAAGGCATCTAATTGAAAATTTGGATGGAAAAATATCTGGACTAAGTGGCTTTATTGGGCCTGTTGGGAAATATTTGTCCAATTGTTATTCTTTAAAATTAGTAATCTTTGAGCCAATAGAGACCAATATTGATACTTTCGCAGACGATAACATGGATTTAAGTGCAGACCAACAATATTTTCTCGAAATCTGTACAGCTGTAAAAAGTGGAAAATGTCCAAGTGACCTTGCAAACAAAAGCTCAGGTAAGTTGTCTCACGTAAGGTGGATTACAACAGTTCAGTTTTGTTGGCAATAATATTGGATTTACCATGTACGTGTAACTTGCAGTCCTTTTTTCTAAGTAATTGTGTAATGTGGTTTACACCATTTCTGCACCAAGTCCCTCAATTATTTATTAAACTGCACCATCTCTCTGAAAAAACAAAAGATAAAAAGCAAACTAATTTTCTGTTCCTGTATTAAATAATAGGTATTAATCTCCTTTACGAAAAAAAATCATGTAAAGCAGAAACATGTACTAATTACTCTCCCTTGTGACCTATTTCTTAATATCTCTTCAAATCAAGCTAGGCGAAGCCCAGTCGGAGCACTGTCCACATGTTCTACCACCAGGCTTCAGCAGCGAGAATCCTATTTGATTTATTAATGTTCCGTTCAAAACATTGCGGCGAGACATCAACTCAACCACCTTCTTAGCCTTAAAAGTTGAAAATTGATCCCCCAAAACTCGGGAACTTCAATATGGATGAATGATAAGGGTTTGAACTCGTTTTGCAAAGGCCTTTCCAACGACACCTCAACCACTTCCTAGCCCTAGTAGCTTTCAAGTTGATAAGCCCCCAAACTCGGGAACTGTCCCTATGATCTTGATGAATGATACGGGTTTGAAGACTTTTTCTGAGACCATTCCAACGACACCTCAACTACCTTCCTAGCCGTAGTAGTATCTGGGTGATAATTGTCGAATTACAGATGGACAACAGTATGCGCGGTTCTATAAAACTTCACAATATGTGCTTCTGAAGCCTAAAAGTAAAGTAATGATAAACATTTATTCTTTAAGTAGTCAAATAAAAGAGCTATGGCGAAAAGGGAAAAATTATGTAATATCCTGCTACGATTTGGAATTCCGAAAAAAATTGTTCAGTTAATAAGGGTATGTCTCAGCGACCCCATAAGCAGAATACGTATAGGTAATAATGACATAGTTTCAATATTCGCAGCGCATTGAAACAAGATGATGCTTTGTCACCACTATTCATCAAATTTGCGTTGCAATATGCGATTCTTAAAATAAAAGAAGACAAAAAGGGAATAACGTTGAATGGTCTGAACCAACTGTTTGTATACGCGGTGCTAAAAACGACTAAATTGTGTTAAGAACTTAAAAGAGGCTATATTGAACATTACACAAAACAAAAGAAAAATAAAGATATGCATTAATACATAAAACTCCTACTGTAAATAGGAAAAACGTGCACGAAAATGCATTTATTTCTAACTTTCTTTGACTCTTTGCTATTTTCCTGTTTCGTTCGGCCTGAGCCAAAGCTACCTAAAGACCTTTAATTCAATTCCATTCTTGTTTTCGTTGTGAGTACTGAATTTGGAATTTTATTTTAAGGCCTTTCGGAAACTTTTGGCTCAGACCGGATGTACGATGATGGGAGAATTAGTGGATAGAAGACAGTGGTAGAAAACGGGAGAACCTGTAGAATACCCACGCACACTGTGTTTGTCCACACAAAGCCCACATGGCATGTACTGGGATCGAACTGACGACTTCAAGTAGAAGATATGAGCGCTCTACCCCGTTTTTAAAAAATACTTGGTTGTTAAACTTTACATGTTGACATTGTTATACCTTTTCAACCTCTGTGGAACTTGTTCTCTCTTAAATCTAAATTAAAATCACACACACACACACACAAATATCCATGCTCGAGGCGAAATTCGAACCACGATCTTGTAGTCGAAAGACCAGCGCTTTTAACCGCTCGACTACCCTGATCGGCGACCACTGAGTCACTGTGACCTATAGGCGTGTAAAAGTCTTACAGGGCTCACGGAGGTTGCCATGTACCACGAATTTTTAATGACGTGGTATTGTCTACGTCAGCAAAGGAAAACTATGATACTTAACACAGCTTAAAAATGACTGCGGCCGGGATCTAACAGATTACGGTTTAAGATTTAATATAATTATGATATAGTAAGGCCTTGTTTCCATACTAATTTAATTAAAACAGTAACTAATTTAATTGAGACCAATTTGATTGAAACTGTAACGCATGCTGTGTATTTTTACAATCAAGTTAAGTGTATAGCCTTGTTAGACTGTTTTAATTACATTAAGATTCAATGTAAAAAAGGGCAGTGTAGTTAATTTTTTCAATATGGGAAAATATGAATTTTGCACATATTTTTTTTTAACCTTCTTTGTTTGCTTATGTTCAGTAAATCGTTAACATATCAAGGAAAAGATGTTTGCAGTTGAAATTTATTTGATACTTATTTCATTTTAATGCAAATATTTGTCAGTTTAATACATATGGTATAAAAATAATAAAATCATAAAATGGGTCAAACCAACTCTTTTTATAATGCCTAAAACGATGTTTATAAAATCATAAAAATCCGGACCCTAACGATAGCAAGCCGAAACACAGAGGATGTAGGAAATAGATACTTAAATATTAAGAATGCTATCATAGAGAAAGTAAATAAATTTAAATCCTTAAGAACATATGTAAGAAGTAAGAATGAGGTTACGGAAGAAATAAAAAGTCACTTGGCATCGGGGTAACTCGTGGTTCTATTCAGCACATAAACTCCTAGCCGCGCGATTAATATCAAGAAAGTTGAAACTGACAACATACATAACTATTATTTTGCCTTTAATACTTCAAAGTTGCAGTTGAAGTACGACCCTGATAAATGGACATAAGTTACGAGTGTATGAAAATAAAGAGAGAAAAAGAAGACGATGATGATACTATATTGTTGGTCATTTGATTTAAACAAATGAAGGTCTACAGTTATTTAATTACTATACGATTTTTCTGTGGCCGAAAATATACATTTTTTTCTGCGTGCTAAATTTCATACGTTCATAGGAGGTTTAAGTGACTGTATAGCAAGATGAGCATTTATTACGTGCGCAATTAGCTGCTATAATTTAACTCACACCTGGCTTCTGCCACATTATTAGGTCAAATGAGACTAATGTTTTTGGCAACCACTACTTCATATTCATTCATCTTTCAGTTTATTTGTTTAATTGGCTAATGAGAGAATTAGATCTGACTACAAATTATAATATTAAACGTGCTTTTACAACATGTTAGCCTATGTTTCTACAGACTAAGGCCAGATTAGCAGAGCAGTTCTATTGATTTTCTTTCAAAGTATTGACAAATACAAAATTGTTTCCTCCTGCTTGTCAACAGCGCTGAAACACCATATTTACTCTTAGCTAAGATTTGGGGATTTAGTGGAGCAGTCCAGTGATTAAATTCAAGATAAGTCTCTCCCGATGTCACCCCTGCGTGTTGTGAAACAACGATAAAAAGCATTTCCACAAAACGTTTAGATCATAGTTTCCGTTATGATGTGAGAATAGTAGATCCTCTACAAGAAATACTTGCTCAATATTAAATCTATAACTTGGAGGAGCATCACCGTTTCTAGTTTACGTTATTTCACTTTTGAAATGATCTACGTAATTTTTGTGGTTTTCATTTCGAGATTTGAAGGTCTCTTCTACATTTTCGTAATTTAAATTGTGGCCAAAGAAGGTATGAACACATTCATAATACCTTTGTTTAAGTCTTTGAAAACAAGATAAAAGGTTAGTCATATGACACCTAATGAGGAGACGAATAAAGATGAAAAAGATCAAACCACAAAGATCTTAAGGCCCTGAAATAATGGTGGAAATTTCAGAAGGTAATTATATTTACATCAATACAAGGAGAAAGTGCCCTTGGAAAAAAAAATCGAGGCGTGCGTAATCTAGAAGCACAGGATATCGGGCCAATATCAATCCAATACTGAGTAGCCTTGATCGATATTGGGCAGATATTGTGCCGATCGACATTCTGTGCAGCTAGCGTAGTTTTGCAGCTACAGGCGCTCAAAGTTACAACTGCATCAACAGAAATGACGTCATATCTCGATACATAATGACTAAGCGATGTTGGCTTAGCAAATTACGCTCGAAGTATTACACGATACATTTATTAAAGCAATATTTTTGATTCACGGAGTGCCGTATAGACAGGTTACGCAACCGAAGAAATTTCATTGTCAATGAATTATTTATAAATGGTTTAATAGGGCAAGCATAAAATTCTCATCTAAGATATATTCGCCAATCACATAACTTAAATAGATGTATTGGGTACAACTCTGAGTGTGATTCGCTAAGCCGACACCGTTTACGCCATTACTTGTTGATACATGACGTCATTTATGAATGTGCCGAAATATTGTTGAGCGTCTGTAGCTCCGACAGTCAGCAGATTGATCAATGTCTTCAATGAAACTTTCTTCTTGTTTTAATGTGAATAATCACCTCCCGAAGTTTGCACCATTAATTCAGGGACACCGAAGGGGTGAACTCTAAAAAATTGAAACACTGGATTAGATACACCTAGTGTGAAATATTGATACTTTGTATCTACAATTTTTGTCACCTGAAGTTGTTATCTAAGGAAAAGAATTGGGGGACTGTCCAGTTGAAACCTTATAACAAGTAAACGGTCAATTTACAGCTTGGTTTACTTGTTCCTTTCAATAATTAAATAACAAGAACTTTAGGTGACAAATATTGTAGATACGAGATATCAATGTTTCACCCTACATACAGGAGGTTGCAAATTAATACCTACAAACATACCTCACGACGACATTCCAGACATTAAAATAAGAAAATAAAAGAAGTATGGAGTATCGAGGATTCACAATGATTCGTTTCGGCGCTACAGGCTGTCGAAAGTATGGGAAAATCAAATTTTGAGCTTGATATTTCTAATACCATTAACAGCAGAACTGATGCGTTTGTGTAGATTCAAAGGATTCAAGCACGCAAATTACATTTTCCAAAATTGTGCAATGAATTCGTAAGGAATTCCCAGAAATTATCTGAAGTAAAGGTGAGTCGAAATTAGGATGAATGGGACTACCTTCCAGTAAATAACAATAATTCGTTTGCGGTAAGTACGATTGTATTCAAAATATATGTGGTTGCATAACAAGCAGGAGTAAATTACGTACATTTCAACGAACGTTTCGTGTATTTCTTTTATCAGTAAAAGGGACTGTTATTCCTCGGTTAGATGGAAATGATTACGTTTATCATCTGTACTCATACAGAAAGTCGTCTTATTTGTGCTTTTTTCGATCCGAATTTACTCCGCCAACCGGGTAGCCGTGCAGTCTAAGGTGTTAGGCCGACCACTCGAAGGTCCCAGGTTCGAGCCTCGGCAGGAGCATGGTTGTTTGTGGATTTTAACTAGATGTATATGACGTGACGGGCTGAAGTAAAAAGTTACTACACTGGCCTATATAAAATAAAGTTTTACCGAATTTACTCCAGATAATGTCTTGGAATCCCTTACTTCGTTTGAGAAATCCCTTACGAACCTATCGCACGATTTTGGAATATACATTTCTGTATAGAGCAGGTTTCAAATTTTTGAGAGTACAATGCTGCCTTAATTATACCATTAATGGTATTGGAGATATGAAACTCTTGAATTCATTTTTCTATGCATTCGGCAGCATGTAACTCAGAAACAAAGCATGTGCGTACACCCTCAATGGTCTATGATTTTTTTTTTATTTCTTGCATTTCAATTTTTTTTTGCAAGCTTTAATCAATCACCCTGTATAGTCACGGAGTAAGTGAATTGTTGTTAACGTCCAAAACGATATGTTGAGCTTCTAAGATATACAGTTTTTTGTTAAAATGGGCTTCAAACTACTCCGTTCAATGGACCCCGGCAATGTAGTCACGGAGTAGACCTAAATATAAAAAGATAATTGTATATACAGGGTGTTTCAGGACCTCTGGTACAAACTTCGGAAGGTGATTCCTCATATAAAAACAATAAAAAAAATCCATATGAACACGCGCTCTATCATGCATACTTTCGGCGCTAGGGGGCTCCAAAGACGTCGAAAACGATATGGCAAAGCGATTTATTTCGAACACTAATAGCTGTAGAGCTGGCTGCGCTTTGTTTCTTCAAAAAATCGGACTTGCTCGTTAAGAAAATGCATGTCATCATCAGGGGGAAAGGCTCGATGGATTCCCCGATTGAAGTAAGGGATTCCCCAAGAATTGTACAGCGAAATTGGATCGAACAGAGCATGTAGAGGAGTACTTCATACCAGAGAACAACAGTACGTTGGTTGCAAGTCGTCACCCCACACAGATGCAAGATGGGGGAGGAATAAAGAATGTTATGCGTGGTTGTATAATGGCACAATGTGTGGCTTCGTTGTAGCAACATGTCATGGTGTGGTTAAGAACGGATTACGTACGGTTATTGTACATTCATTGACATGCATAGGGTAGACCGGGGCTATTTGAGTCAAGGGGCTATGTGGGTCAAACGTAAGTAAAAATGTCACTGCGCATTTAATATGCGCACCAGTGCGCTAAACCTGCCTTCAGTTGTGAGTTCGTTGGCAAAGGGAAGGGTATGTATGTTGTTGATCTGCTGCTTTCTTATCAGTTGCTGTGAATTTGCGACTATTCTGAGCAAGGTGAGTTGTAATACTTCATATTTTGCTCTGATATAAAATAGTGGCTGTATGATATAAGGTGCTGAACCTGTGTAAATGCATATATTTGTAAAATTATTACCGTACGTGTAAAACAGAACGTCTGCATGATATAAACGCCGTTTTTTGTTGTTCTCCTTTGTCTCATGTGAAAGTAGTACGGGGTTATTTGAGTCGAAAAAGGGTTATTTGAGTCAAAAGCAAGTGCACAACGGGGTTATTTGAGTCAATGCGGGCTATTTGAGTCAGGTGTAAACTTTTGTGAATGTATTTAATTTATGAATTTGAATTTTCTATCTATGGTTTAGCCTACATGATGCATGTATGTAAAACATAACATTTCATTTTATTTTTAGATGGTTCAGACATACAAATCAAAGCATAGATACAACGAATAAAATCATGAAGGCATGGAGAAGGCCATCCAAAATGTAACAAAAGGTGATTTGAGTGTACATGGAGCTTTGCAGCTCTAAAATGTAAATGTGAAACTTTGCGAAGCAAAGTGCAGGTCGAAAGTTTGAGACGAGACTAACCGTCAGTGATAATGATGAAATAGTTCAAAGTGCAAAACCGAAAGCCATAGAACACCCCACAGTACTGACAGAAGTACA
>JAGDQP010057752.1:0-12682 GCA_022664845.1 Lepisma saccharinum
TAATCAAGTGTGTGTGTGTGTTAATCAATATATTATTGTTGGGAGTTTGGTTGGGAATTAACAGAGCTAATGTGCTCGTAATCTAGTTACCTTACCTCATTTTCCCGTTCTTGTGTGATCGGATAGCGAACTTCATTTTTGCTTAGTGATTGCTGTTTGATAGTTGCTATTACATATAATTTCGTTCGTATGCATTAAGCCACTTCAATTGAATATTTGAGTATTTTCTTCCGCTCCGGTTTTGTGTGGTCATAATTTATTAGTTCGTACTACTATCTCTTATGTGAGATACCCTTATGTTTGAAATAATATAACGTTCTCCTATCGTGATGTCTCTGGTCCCTAATGTGGTCTATGTATTAATCATTTCCGCATTGTTCTTCAGTATGTGAAACGTTGTTATCGCCTAGTAGAAATCATCGTTGCAAGTAACTAGAGCATTCTGAACAAGTTGAAACATTAATTGTAATTCTACGGGCCTTATTTCTGAACTGCGGCAGGTTCTTATGAGAAAGTTCAGTTCTCTCCATTGCGGTCCTCTCTAAAGTGATGAGCCCCGACCCCTCAGGCTGATTTGTTATGTGAAGTAAGTATTTTTGTCTTCGTGCGAACACACTTTTGTGGATTATTAGCAACTTGATGACGGCGTAAGTTATTGTATCTTGCCTGATTGTCATTTGGTATATATAGGAGTCCCCTAGTGTGGGTGACGGATTAATAGAACCTTGACCTGACCCCGTCCAGATATTATTTTCAACCTAAATGCTCAGCAACAATTAAGTAACTTATTAGAATCATCAACCTACAAAGCCAGATCAATAATATATTTCTTTTTTCTTTACAACATTTTTTTATCAAATCTTTAAGAATCTCTGTCCCTGAAATTTTCAGTCAAGTATAAGATGGAGCATTTTTTGTCATATAATTGTACATACATATATTATTCATATAATGTTTTATTGTAAATATTAAGAAGAGAAATAAAGCGTAGAGAGACGTTTTAGTCGCCACATAGTATACAGAAGCCGCAATCTATCATTTTGCTAGAGTATAAGGTTACCTTGATTATTCCCTGATTATTTATTAGAGTTATGAGCTATAATTGCGTATACTTTCTTGTGGTTCTTTTACAGGCATAAAATTCCTTCTGCACATTATACCAGGAGGGTTAATAGATAGTTGTGGTCATTTGCTGGAAACAGGATCAAATATTTTGTTTCAGTATCGTAATTTATTATCTCCGCTCTTGGCAAGCGTAATTAGAGAAAATTAATTATTGAGAGTGGAAGCAATCCAAGCGAGAATGAAAAATTCAAAACCGCATACCGCTAGAGAAAAGACGAAGCTACGAAATATATTTTGGAATACATTAAATGGCCACCACAATCATATTCATATCAAAACGAAACAATAGAATAATATAACAATAACTTAATAAAAAAACTTAATTACAAGCTTCACCTGACATATTCCTCCGAGCATTTGTTTATTTCCATTAAAATTAAACTAAATATATTTCCTTAAGTCTAAAACATAATTAATAAAAATAAAATGTTATTTTTTACGATTCTTTGAAAGTTTACAATCATGTGCCACATTACAGATACAATAATTATCTCTAATCTGTCATTATCTTCATAATCAGATATTCGCGTAGTGCCATCCATATCTGATATCTTGTTGCATTTTGAATTCAACAGAAAATCGTATCCTAATAAAACCTGTTTCGGTCACATTCGGATCCGGTTTGAACATTTACTAAATAATTTCGAACGGATAATAACAATAATACTGCTTTGAGGGCTGTGTCCTCTTTCCTATTTGTGGTGTCTGATAAAGACTTTTAAACCTAATCGTTGTGGTCCAGGCGGTATCGTTGCTAACTGTGGATCGGTACCATTACGAGTAGGTTAGAATAAATTCGGCTCGTCTCCCCTACTAGGGTACAGTTCCCAGCTGGAGCCTGATTGCGATAAAGGGGTGCGCCCCAGCGAGGCCATCTTGGAATTCTGGGGGCAGCGCCCCAATGAGGCGAAGCGAGTATATACATCATACAAGTGTAAAAGGCTGCGAAATACAAGCAAAAGCACCAGGGGTGCAAACTGTCCAGTCAACTCCTTCAACCTTAAAAAGTGGAATGGAATGTGGATGAGCCTAGTTCCTCGCGCCAACTTCCAATACTCCTGCGTGTCCCACAAAGTTTTACTCGTCACAAACGTTAGCACTGCCAGGAGCATGTTATACAGGCAGAATGTGGAAGTTTCCTCATTCGGACGCAGCGCTCTGGAGTATGAGGGAATATCTGCATCATGTGGCGCAGTGCACTGCAGATTCTGGTTGTGATAAAAAGACGCAGTTCCTCCAAACTCCTCAAGTTCGATGCGCAGCCTGCCGTGGGATTCTTGGCACAGCGACGAGAGCGAATCGAGGGCAGTATCAACACGCACGGCAGTGCATGCAGCGGAGTTCCGCGTGTCACAAAACGTCAGCATGCTATACAGGAACAAGAGTTTATTGCGAAATCAGCGATTTTGAGGTTCTGTAAGAAAAAAAGATGTTAAAAATTAAAATATGAAATTTCGAAGTACGACGGTATATCATCACTAGTAGATTACAAAATATCTGAAACGACATAATTTTGAATCCAAAATGGCTGACTTCATAATCCATTTTCCAGACCGTTTGAACTAGGGATGCGAAATTTGACATAAAGGTGTATTAACAAGAGTAGTTTAGGAATAATTTACATTTTTGAAAAAGTTGTTAACTTGGATCAAAATGGCCGCACAAAAACTTGTTCCACACCATTCGAGCTATAGAAACGAAATTTGGTATGAAGGTATACCATCACAAGTAGGTAACGGCAATGTAAGCTGGCAACAGCGTTAGTGTTGGTAGCGGTGGACGTAGTGGGTTTTAGGATCCCCACCACCCTTATAGCTTGAGGATCATGAACTGTGCCACCTCGCGCCAAGTTCCTTTGTTCCTGTTACATGCTGTCACCAAGGAACTTGGCTCATCCCTCTCCCATTTCACACCTTTTTAGGGCTAAAGAACTTGGCTCCACTTTTTGCACCTCTGGTGTTTTTGTTCGCATATATTGATATAGGAGGAGGAGCACGAATTCAAACATTTGGAACAGTAACATATAGGATCAAGGAAGTGTGAAAAGTTAACTTGACATTTTATATTATAAAGTGAGGAACACTACATTAAAGGTTGCCATATATTTAAATCTGTCAGGTTTAGTGCTTCATTATCTGTGTATCAGGGCGATGAAATTTATATCTCACTTACGACTTTTTCGTTCAACGGCAAGAAAAGTTTTTTTTTTTATGTCAAACTTTTAATTTGGTTGTTTTCACTCCAAAAACGAAGAAAGCTTTAGGACAAGTAATGTTCTTTTGGAGTCTGTGTTAAAGATTGATAATGATGATCGTACACTAATCATTCCCGTACCTTTTTGACATGACAATTAACCACGTAGTTTTTTTTAAAACATATACTGTACATCAATAATAAATTAAACAATACGGAATGAGCTATTGGTTACTTAAGTCCCTGCCGCCACTGCGTAATCCTCAATTCAATAATTCCCTGCAACAATTCAATGTAACAAAATATGTATTTAAATTTTGAACTAGAAAATGCTGCAATATTTTAGGAGTATGGTATTGTGAATACTATTTTCTTTCTAAAATAAAGCAGACGTTTTGGTATATGACGTTATAACTCAATTTTACATTCTTTTCTTTAGTTCACAATGTTTCGTTGTGTCCTCAAAATTTTGAAACATTAATTTAACACATTTCCTGACGTCATGTAATGTTGAAATTTTGCACAGCGCCGTTAACTCAGGTGACAATTCAATATTCCATATTTACTCTCATGTATTAATATATTTCACAAGCATATTTTAATGTTTTTTTTTTTAAATATGGACTTCGTAATCCTAAAATAAATACTAGCCTGCAACGATCAGAGGTTTGACTGGTTGAAGAAAACTTCTGGATTCTGGTAGCTAATTATTAGCTTGAAAAAAAAAAAAAAAGAATTCGAAAACCGAAATAACTCGAAACAAATAATAATAATAATTAAAGAAACTTTATAAAGACATACTTTTCGTAAACAATTTGTACGAAATAGTAAAACATAATTTTGTTTATGCATGACCGAAAATAAAGAAAAATATGTCTTAAAAAGTTATTTTATTATTTTTTGATACTTGTTTTTATTTGTTTGATATTTGTTTGTACTACCAAGTACTTTCTCCACAAGGAGAATCTCTGATCAAATTATTTCTGACAAGTAAAGTTACCGACATGACCGAGATAATTTTTGATCAAATTTGGCAGAGGATTGGGGGAGGGGGTAGTAGGAAACGTCCGTAAAATACTATTACAACTCCCTTCGTCCCAGGGGCGGATTTAGCACAGGAGCCCTGCGAGGCAATAACGTTTAGAATGAAACATTTATGGTCATTGTGAAATGACTAAGGGGGGGGGGAGGAAATAATTTGAGTGTAATGAGTGTTCTAAATGAGTGTAATAAAAATAGTTCATAGACATAAAGAATATATATATATATATTGGATATAATGAGTAGGAAGGGCCACGTTTTGGTGGGGAGTGCAATGATTTGGAACGGTTATATATTTTTGCTCTTCAGAAGACTGCTACAAGTTTGCTATATACAAATCAAGAAACACCTTTTATTCTAAGATAATTCACTTTTATCTCTACAATTTGTTACGCAAGAAAGTGTTTTAACTAAAACATTAAAAAAAATGGTTCTACGCATAAGGAAAGTTAAGACCAATATGTCGAAAGATGAATTTACAATTTTAACGGAACATGGCATGATGATGACTTTTCCTTCTTTTGTGAAAGTTAGAATAGCATTTGAAAGCTGTCAAATTTAAAGTTATTCAGAAACTATTTTGTAGTTATATTACTTTTTTTTAAGTATGATGTTAACAGTCGCATACCAAAGAGGTGATCCGAGCCGGAGCCGGGCTTGACTTTTTGTTAATAATCTGTGTACCTTTCATAGTTAAGATTTGGAAAATTTTGACTTTTATAATACCTCTTTCGCGGACATAGCGCAATCAAAAAAATCTCCTGCTGTCAAAAAATAAGATGACAAAAAAGGACTTATTCTAACCTACCCATGAGTATCATAGCACACAATTTCGCTTTGCCGTAAACTTTAAGTTCATTAGATGTTTTTTATTCAGGTTTCCACTAGATGGGAGACGGAATGCATTTGATACACTCTACTGTACAGCAACTTATGGAATTTGTCAGGATGGTAACATCTCTAAGAAAATTATTCAATGAAACTGAACTAAATAAAATAATTATTATTTTGCTTTTTATTTACGAAGTTTTTTCTTAGCATACTTATTAATATAATGCCAAAAGGCGCATATTTCTTTGAGGGGGCACGCGCCCCCGCCTCCTCCTTTTGTGTTATCGGTACAAATTGGGAATCTGTATGCGACTGTTAATATTTGTAGATTGGTTCAGAAAGAAAATGAATCTTCTGACAATAATTCTTGATACAATACAAAAATAGAGCATATATTTGAATTGCCCCCAACCCCCCTGCTGTTTCTCGGTCCAAATCGGGAATTGGTAAGCGACTCTTAATATTTCTAGCTTGGTTCGAAAAAAATGAAGCTTTCTGTTAGAATAGTTCTTGATACAATACAAAAAGAGAACATATTCCTTTGAGAGAACATGCACCCCTGCAGCTCCTGTCTGGATACCCCACTGAAAGGGAACTTAAATGTACGTATTTGAACCCTATGTTTTTCTAGGATATTATTACACATATCCAGTTAGATGATTTACTTGTAGAGCTAGTTACAACAGCCACTGAACGTGGGGTCCAGATCGGATCCCCCCCCCCCCCTTGAATTTTTTTGGGGCAAATTTTAGCACAGTATGGGCCTATTAAACATTGAAAAAGGTAAGGCGATTGTCACAGTGTACAAGCTAAATGCATTGCATATCGTCTTTAATCAATGTTATAATTTATAATTTGCTTTGTTTAGAGTAGGTATAACTTTACTTAGTTTTAGAATGGAATTTAGTACGTACCTACCATTCAGTCTGCAATAAAAATATACTCATCCTGAAAGGAATCCCACTGCATGAAAACATCCAGTATGTGTACAAGTTAAATTGTTTACTTTCTAACATGTTAAAAATAAAAATATTAATTATAGGTTTATAACTAATACATACAACTTTGTTCTGGAATATAGGGAATCTTTTAAACTTTTGTAATTAAGAAATCTGTGTAGAAAGCAATAAAATTGCCACCTATAAATTCCGATTCACTTAAAAGTAATATATTTCAATTTTACGCTTTCTGTAACAAGAAAGCGTTTTATGGTCCTTATATTTTCATATAAGGACCATAGATGACAGTAGCTTTTTTTAAAACATTATTCAATAATGCAATAAATGCGATAGACAACGTCTGTAAAAACAGCAATGAGTTTCTATTTCATATATTTCCTGCTTTCAGCGCAGCGTTTAATGTCACCGAAAATGCTTGAATGTACACAATTTCCACTCGCTATGTACTACCATTCTCACTTTACTTTTTAATGGAGTACCTGATTTATAAGGTCTTCATCTTTTTGTGTAAATTTAATTGCGATTCTCTTGCAATAGTATAAGTCGTTCTATTCTAACATTCGCATTCTATGTTCGTATTCTATTATTTAAATTCAGTTGTATAATACTAACGCATATAGCCTACATATTGTATATGCGGCGAGATAGTCAAAATCACTGTTTATCCTATTCCATTTTCTTGTATCTTGTTCTGCTGCGCCACTTCATTTTTGTCCATATATAATTTTTATATACCTTAAATATATACAAGACCTGCTTCCGAATACAATAACGATGTATAGCTATTGTATTCAGTGACATGCCAAGCGGACTTAAGAAAGTACTGTATCGTCTAATGTTTCCCAAATTGTTTTCCTGTGTTCCGGAGTTGATGGTCCAGAATTGTATATCCTGATTTGAAACCCCTGAATCAACCAATGTGAAGATATTGGCTCACTATATTGATGAGTGAACGGGTTTTAACCATAACATCTTATTGTCGTGTACTTTATAAATTCTTAAGGCGATTCTGATAACAATTCAGGAACTAATGTGAGAGGGTGTTTGGGAACATTGTTCAATAAATAAAAGAAACAACAGGAAACACTGAGAAAAAACAACTTATTTGCTTAATTAAGATCCAAAGAGAAGACCATAAGACTAGATTGAGTGTTGTACATTGAGTGCAGTGAACGTTCTGTACCTTTCTAAAGTGAACCCTTACATACCATGGGTTCTGATGAACAGTCTGGTGATGGGCAACTATCTAAACGACCCTTGGTTTTTGACATCTACTTCTTGCGTTCCTCGGTCCCTACTAAGATTCTGCTGAACTGACTGCTTCGTTCTATCAATAGGCTACGATTGATGGCACTTTTCCCAAACTTTAGTGGAGACCAGGCTCTGCCGACCTATAAGTAAGCTGACTTATAGATCGACTCTGGTCCCAAGACTGCCATAGTGATCTTTGCTATAATAATCGTCCTTTCTATGTAATATAGTCGTCTGCTGGTTCTCAAGTTATCCTGGCTGATCGATGATTGTTTTTATACAGAAACTGACTATGCCGTACGATCTAACCCTTCATAGCCATTGCCAACCTTACATTATATTTCTATATTCCTTTTGTCATCCTAAGTCGCGCATCTCACCAAGTAGTGCATTTGATGCTTCTTAAAAGACGGTAGGCGTAAGGCAACCTACGCGGTTCATTAAATACGATAATTTTAACATTTTATTCCCTGTAGATCAATATGACGTCATTGCTCCAATACGGCGGAAATATTGAAATTATTTGGCCACAGACTATGTTAACCTAGGATCTGAAAATATAAATTGATATACGTTGATTGTTGTCCTCTTGACACTAATGTGGGTGTCCTTGTAAGGTATCCATCATACTGTATTTTCACACAAATATAAGCGTGGCCACGGGTGACGAAAACTGCAATAAATTGCTCACTCTTAGGGTCTCCCGAGACAAACTGCACCCATGAGGGTTGTGTCCATAAAAAACTGCAGACATACGTATATATGTATGTACATAAACTACACACAAGGGTGCGTCCAGAGTAACTCATATGTGTTACTACATATGAAGTACAGTGAGTGTTCACAAGACCTTGATTATACTCAATGCATTTATTGCAAATATTATAAAAATACTGTATATTGATTTGGCCTCAAGACAAAAGAGGATCTTTGAAGATGGGTTAGAAGAAATTAGGACAGACACAAGATTTTGACACTGAAGTTCCAAACAAGATCGTTTTGATCGTGTTCTGATATAATTCTGCTTTCAATTTCCTTAGCTCGTCTCTTCCTCCATTGAACACATTTGTAGATACAAAGTACGAAAATCTGCAAGAACCATATAACTCAAAGAATGATGTCTGTTAAAAGAGTCGGACTTGGCCATATATTGAACTGCAAACCATAAAGTTACTTTAATAATCTCAGAACTAAACATGTCAAGGGAATATAAATCCAATTCCAAAAAAACATAGCAAAGCCCATTATTTTAACTATACTTAAAATCCAATAAAAAAAAGAAATCTAGTGTTATTCTCAATTTCTTCAAATTTTCTAATCGTAGTCCCAAATAGGAATAACACCAGTGATATTTCCAAAGAAAGGGGTATACCCTCATGAGATGATCGTATCGTACTCTTCCAATCTTGAGCCAGTAACGTTTTCCTGATAACAACATGGCGTACTCCAAAGATTGATTGATCGCCTAGTGCTTCGTCGAGGAACGCCCAATATTTGCACTTGCTAATTTGTAATTCTAATGATTGGATATACTCAGCTACTGATTGTTCATATGCTTGCAACAAAGTGTGGAAGGAAAATCGTTCAGTTCTGTGGTTTGTTAGAATATTAAACAATTCGAAAATAGCCAGTTCTAGTTGCTCAAATGATAAGTCGATCAAACGCTGAGGACTAACATATATCTTTAACTTTTCAAAAGGATCCTCATCAATAGATGTTAAAAGTAGATCGGATTTCTTTTCAGAAGAGAGGCCTAACACTTTACAATGAAAGTGGAATCTCTCCGTATAGAGACTAATTTTGTGCTTTCGTGACTCAAAATATGCAAATAACAACTGAATAGATGCCATAATGTATTTAGCAGTTACCATACACCGATCAGTTTATTTCAGATCGAAATTTTAGACTCGATAGCCATTATAAAAATGTAAGTAAAGTTGTAATAATGGGCATTTACTTTGTTCGGGGAAGTATCTAAAATCTATCCCTTAAATTCGAAACTAATGCAATAAAATACACAATAGGTATCATATATTGAAGTTATAGTATTTCCTTGAGACAAATTAGCAATCGATGAAGTAACAATATTGCGTGCATTTGTTGACATTCTTTGCCCAACTAGTACATCCATACATCTTATATATTTCCGTAATAATTCTAAGTTTGCACAGACGAAGATTCTCACCTGAAGTACATGAAATGTTTCAGCATCAAGGAAAAACATAATTTAAGTCGAATTATTAGTCTCCAAAATACCATAATTGCGAATTCCACGTTTTGGTTCACCTGAACCTAACATTAACGTCACAAAGAAGGAAAAAAAAAAACACACAATGAAGTAATAATCATGTCAATTGTTCAACACGACATTATTTGGACCAAAGTTTTGAACCTAAATCAGACTCGATTAAATAGTTCAATTTGTACTCATTACATCTTTCTTCAATTTTCAGGGCTATTGAATTCAGCACGGTAACACGGAATTTTGGCATTATATATTTCTTTAATATAATGATTGTTGAGCAAAGTTGATTTTGAAAACATCCATTTAACTTTCGTACCTGAAAGAGGAATAAATGAATGAGAGGAAAAGAAAATAACGTCCCATTTAGACTGGAAACCAAAGTACGAACTACATAAGTGACATGGTTTGAAAAAGAAATACAGTGGAGACTCTTACTCTTGATTTACTTAAAATGTACGATGAATGTAACATATTTTATTTTGTTAAACGGAGAACTGTAATATATGTACTGCAGAGCTCCAATGCAGTACGCGTCAAGATTGATGTCAGGCGATAGAGCAAAAGTCTCCTATTAACGAAAAACAATCAGTTGAAGACCAAAATAGTGAAATTATTACTGTTGACAACTCAAATAGTGGAGATAGTAACTAGAAGGTACGTACCTGATTCAATAGACAATTATTTTATATGTATGATTCATTACGTATTTTTCTTATTTTATAATGCAGATCTGTTCGAATAAGATTATAATAACCGTAGTGG
The DNA here is from genome assembly GCA_022664845.1 of Lepisma saccharinum. NCBI lineage: Eukaryota > Metazoa > Arthropoda > Insecta > Zygentoma > Lepismatidae > Lepisma > Lepisma saccharinum. Next base: position 10,408 of record JAGDQP010057752.1, read on the forward strand.
AAATTTGTAAACATTTCTAATTTCAATAAATTCAATCAAAACTTGTATAGTCTAGTAAATTCATTACAAAATACTATCTAGTTTGTTTGCGTTGTTTAAAAGATTTCATTTAATATAATTCAGAATAAATGTACATTTTTAAACTTAAGATTAAGAGGAATGTTAAGCAACGATCTCTAACAAAAGATGGTAGCACTATGTCCGTATATGTCTAATGTATTTTTATCCTTCCACGAAATTTCAATGCTTTTCCTATAAATTTATGCCTGGAGAATTCTAACTTTCAGGGAAGAAAGTTCATAAACAATTCAAAGAGTTCGGTCAATGCCGATTTCTTATTTTCGTTTTTCTTCATTGTTGAAATCACTTGATTGTTGTTGCGAATACCAAATCTATAAAAATAAGGTTGTTTCAACAATGAACAAAAAACAATCGGCATTAACCGAACTCTTGAATTGGTTATGAAGTTTCTTCCCTGAAAGTTAGAACTCTCTAGGCTTGAATTTGTAGGAGCAGCATTGAAAATTCGTGGAGCGATAGACATATAATAAGACAGTGCTGCCATCTTTTGTTGGAGGTCGTTGCTTTACATTAATCTTAACAATAAAGTAAGCATTGTATGGTTCCTAGCATATATGTTGTCCCATTGTTGTGTAATAGAATAAAAATAGCATGGTTCCAATTTTGATACGGACATTTCATTCACCAGGCTGTTTACCAATGTGGGTTTATGTAGGTCAATGCCTACCCATGTTTATTTACCACAGATCATATACAATAAGCAGTTGCTTGGTTATTGATATGTCTCACAATGTGTACGTATGAAATATTCACTTGGTGTATAAACCAGTTGGAAGTAGCAATTGAGTTTGTCTTATTCGAATTAGTGGGAGACGCATGTACTATGTGTGTAAGCGTACATGTGAGGTTGGGTTGATCTACTTCAAAACAGATAGTATTGTTTAGTCACAAAATGTAACTTTAAAACGTTATAACGGATGTATATGTTCGTATTTTACTTATTTTTATAAACATTTTTTTAAAAAGAAGATTATCTATATACTTAATTATATCTGTACTGGTAATGCGTAATGGAAAATTTCTTGAAGGAAGAAGTCAGTTTAGTAGGACTAATCCACAGATTTCATGCTCATACTCGAGTTCGTATAAAAGGTTTGGATAAGCAGAAAACCCAGAATATCCACGAATATATGTTAAATATTTGTTGAACTGCATGTGAGTTACATAAGAGAGAATAAACGTAAAAGGTGGACTGTTTGTAAAAGCTCTACCAAACTTTAAGTGCGGAGAACTGTAAAGAAATATTATCAACAAGGAATAAATGCGTTGAAAGTTTCAGTTGTGGAAGGGATTATTAGTTCCGCGAGAGGCGATAAAATTCAGACATGGAAGGAAGACCAACACCCCTCAGCACATAAGAACTCTATACCCACACCCCTCCTCCAATAAGGTCATAAATATTGGAGGTACCTATGGTTTGTAAATATAACCATGTATGTGTTCTGCTATAAAAGGAATCAGGCATACGAAAGTAAACGTCATTTGTTATGAGTTAGAGCTAATATGTTCTAAAGAAGGTTAATAAATTTCACACGTACAACTCAAGTGAAGTTTTATGACTTGACGAAACACCTAATTTATATCTTAATACCTGCAGACGTATGTTGATTGTAGTGCTATTGAAAAAAGGATAAAGCTGGAGGAATCGTTTATAAATATTTGATTCTTTTTATGCCCGCTAATAAACTTCCTTACAAACGTTAATCAGTGTACTTTGCTAAGAACTCAATAACAAAATTGTAACTTCTGAATTCGATTCTATTGCTTCATAGTGCTCCACCACCATTACGTAAGGACGCAACTCGTTTTATTTACGTACTTTTGTGACTTGAGTTCATTCCAACCTCACATTATTGATAATTCCAAGTTTAGAACAAGTTTTTACATAATCCATTTTAGTGGCTATAATATATTTAAAGAATTTGATGTTTTTCATTTACTCATTTGTTGGTTGCAAATTACAGAATATCAGAAATTCCATACGAAGAGCTCTAATAGTTAAAGATTCCACGCACGTGAAATTCTATTTTATTTTCATATATGAAGTTATTTGAATTTTTTTCATATCTTTCTGATGTGTTCATAGTACTTGGTTCACATAAAGTGTCGAAGTGTATTTACTACAAAATCTCCACTTATTTGGTGAGTGCAGTTTCAACATTGGTTAAATGTAACGGTAGGTTAAGTTTCATGA
>JAGDQP010057753.1:1199-12681 GCA_022664845.1 Lepisma saccharinum
TTGGATATTTGTGGGTGTTAACAAGCATTGGACTCACCTAATCGAGACAGGTTGAAGTCAAAAGATATTAAAATAGCCCATACAAAATAAGGAAGGTTTACCAAAGTTTTAGATGCCAGGAAAAGTTTGCTGGATAATTTGATGACCGTAGGAATGAACCTTCAATTCTTGAATAACTTATGAGAATTATTTGCAAACAGTTTCTTGTTTTTAATAATAATATTTTCTTGCGTTCATTAGATTTCAATATGTAATTTAAAGTAAAAGGTAAAGCTTATGCGCACGCACCGTGAACTGCATATAGAGGATGTGGAGAATGAGATCATGAATTTAATTTATTCGGTGGAATAAGCAGAATGAAAATGAATTAATTTCGGCCATTCAGTCCGAGAAAATAATTCTGTTGCCTGTTTCGTGAGTGTCAGTCAGATGAAAATAAATAATTCGTGCACCTTATGATTTTTGTCTGCGATGTCATTGTTGTCAATACGGAATACAACGAGCGAGTCATTCGCCTTCTAGAAGACGAAATTGAGAATTTGATGCAGTTCTTGACATGCCAATTACTTGCAAATGAATTGCTCCTGTGCCATCTCTTCCAATATATGTATGGTCAAATTACTTGCACTGCTCATTTTGTTTGTAGTGAGAAGGCAACGACAAGAATGCGAAAATTAGTCTATAGTTGACTTCGAGAAGATAAAAAGAAACTTCTAATGTAAAATCAGTAAAGATTATTTCAGCATACCGAAAGGTATTTTCCAGGAAAATTATTCATTCTCGGAATAAAAAATCATATAGACATAAAATTCACCACCTCTACCTTGGAATAAAAAATCATATAGACAAACTGAAAATTTTGGCGAAATTCACAATGCGAGTTTACGCGCCCGTGAAGGGTGTACATAAAAACTATACCTTCAGGGAATTAATACCAAATTCTCCATACTTGAGAACTCACAATGTTAGCAATTGCAGGTGTTGAAGAGAACTACTATTTCTTCATGAGAAACTGCCACACTTACAAAGTCGAACAAACCATAAGTTTTGTGACGGAGTTGTATTGTGGCTGCAGTTCAAGCACGAGAGATTAATGTATTCCAGCATGGTTGGACTTAAGACGAAAAACGTAATCCTTTCACGAAATGACCAAATACAATGCTGGATACATTTTTTAAACTTCAACACTCAGTTTACAACAGCGTAACTTTGATAAGATAAAGATAAAGAGAATGTTATGCGCGGTAACAGTACTAAGCGTAACTTTGATAATTAACATGCCAAAATTGTTGGGTGCATGGGAGAGCTTGGTGAAATCCGGAACATTGCTACCATAACATGTAAATATATGCAAAAAATTCTAGATAATTTATCAGATAATCACTACGTTGCATATTTTAACAACAAAAACTGTCTTTATTAAATCGTTTATGTGAATACTCGCATATTTAGAGTAGGAATGATAACGAAACCAAGACCAAGACTGAGGACTAGGAATCGAGAAAAGAACAAGACACTATGCATCGAGAATTACTCGAAACGAAACCAAGACCGAGACTTAATTCTCGAGACAAAGTTTTTTTCATAAAAGTCGATGATATTAATTTAATACTTCTGTTTATGATGTTTTATAATAAAAATTTTAAAATAACTAACTTTGATCAATTTTATTTAACGTTTTAATAAAGTTTAAAAATATGACTAAAAATTATATAAATAATCAAGTTATCAATGCCAAACTGTTTCATGATGTCTTTCAATAATAATATAAAACTTTTGGAGATTGATTCGAGGACAGGCAAATACAGAAACATATTTTCTTCTGTGAATTTTCATCCCCGTTCTTTTTCACCCTGCTGACATTTTTTTCTTGTGTTGACACTCTTCTATTTATATCATACTCTACTAAGCTGATCCTGTGAAGACTGTAAAGCGTAGGTCCCGAAGCTAAACTGTCTAAATACAAATATAGATCTTTTGTTACACCATTTAATTTTAAGAATTGAAAAAAAATACAATACTAACCGGTACTTTAGAATGGATGGATGCTCTTGAAAAAGGAAAAACTTGTCTTCGTATAAGAAAACAAGTAAGTCGAAACTCGAGACTGTGTACATGCGTTGCAGCCAGGCTTCAGCATCGGTCATCCTATTTGGATGACGTATGCATGCTCGAACTCGGCTCACCGAGACCTTTTAACGACATCTCAACCACAACCACTTTTGTAGTCCTAGTAGCTCCAGATTTAGAAAATATTTGGTGGAAAATGATACCCCATTTCTCGGGACCCACTCATTCATTTAAATGATCTATACAGGTTTGAACTCGTCTCGTTGATATCTTACCAACGGCATCTCAAGCATCTTCGTAGTCATAGTAATTCCTTAGTTGAAAGTTACTATATATGTAGGTGATACCCTCACCTCCGGACTTACCAATACCCTGATCCAACCTGGATTATCTATACGGGTTTGAACTCGTCTCGACGATATTTTTCCAACAACATCTCAACTATCTTTCTAACGCTTGTAGTTCCTGATTTGAAAGTTGTCGACAGAAGGACACACCATAGAAGATATAAAAGGGTGTACATAGTATGCCTTAAATACAATAAAGTTATTTTTGTATCTACAGTATTATGTTTTGTTAGGATTGTTGGAAAGACATTTTATTTGACAAGATGGCTTATTTCAAATACCAATGTGCTTGCAGCACGTATATTTATTTCTATAAATCTCTATGGTAGAAAATTTCAACTAAAAGGTAAACTTTTAATTCTGAAGTTATTCATTCAATGTAAATATAATTGAGATATAGAAAAACGGTAATGTTACGTATACCAATTTCGAATTTGTGGTATAACATGGATCCATTTCCATAATAGAAATATTTTCATTTATCTTATTTATTGGTATCCTATATTTGCTAGCTAAAGCTTTTCTATTAGTTTAAAATCCAAATGTTTTCCCCTCTATTTCAGATTGTTATTTCAAATCTAAACCCTAAACTAACAATATTACAATCTATGATAATATCATATTAACATTCTTGTTGTACTGAAATCGGGAACCTACATACACATTTCATGCGAGTCAAGAGACGGCAACTTTTTAAAGTCAATAGTCTTTCGAGACTCTGAAGACCAGGCAGAAATTTTGAGATCGAGACAAGAACAAGACCGGAATTTTCAGGTCGAGACGAGACCAAGACCATCCCTAATTTAGAGTATTTTTATTATATAATTACTTTTATCATATAAATTATATTTGAAGAGTACAGGAAAAGATGCGAAGATGTCTACACCGTATTTCAAAAAAACAGTTTCCACTCCTAATAATACTAAACAATTACAGCTAACTGCTAAGAAAATTTATATCCAAAAGCTCAAATAATCTACAAATTAAAGAGTATTAATGTACTAAGAGAAATTAAAAAATACTCAAATCCTTAAGAGTATTAAATATATAGGTGTAAATGGAAGTCCTTCAAAATGTGTATCACGAGAAATAGCCTTTCTTCAACATCTCCTCTTCTTTCCCTGTACTCTCCATTTGTAATTGTCTCAGCTATACGGCAATTTCATATCATTCAATACATTCTGGATTGCAGGGCAAATATTGATAGATAAAAAACTTTTGGCACGCTAGTTTCTGACGCCAATCAGCAACTTATAGATAAAGGATTCTGCCAGACTCCCAATGCTGCAGTAGTGTCAACTCGCAAATTCTTGAGAACGCCACTAAAATTATTTTTTTACAGTTAAACATATATACAAACCATGCAAAACTCCATTTATATCCACCAAAGTTTGCCTTTACCCTCCAAACTGAAAATCCTGGCATAATCCTTCCTTATTGGCACTATCTCATTACCGATTTTATGTTTCCACACGTCCGTATATAGTATTTGAGCCTACACTAGGTAGTAGGTTTTAGAGAACATAAGAGAGTCGCTGGATATTGTTATATTATTTTCTGTATTATTGGAAGCTGAAAACTTTTAATGCTTTTCTGTACTCCATGTTCATTATTTTAAGGGGTTAACATTTTTGTCAAAAAGAAAGCCTTCACCCAAACCACCAGAAGGCAACTAAAAATCAAATTCCAAGAGTAGTCCGGTAATATATCGCTTGCTAGGTTTGAAATTAAATTTTTGGACAAACTCCGGGATCTATTGCTCTGTTCAAAACAGTAGAGACCAACGTTCGAAAATGACTATTTTATTATTATTTTTCCCAGGCTGTAAGAGTTAAACACAAAGAGTGCAAGGTGGCAACTGAGCTACATCTTAGAGCTCGGTACTTTGTATTAGAAATTTTCAAGTTTATTCCCGGTAGGCCCCTACTGATATCTCGTGGACGCCACTTGTTTCTTAAGTATCATGATCCAAGCTATAGGAAATATTTATTTTTAATTTCGAAAAGTTTATTCTTTTCTAAGCTATTGTTGCAGACAATAATAGTTATACTCATAACTAAATACACCTAAATAAGTATGATTTAGCACAAACGTGTTACATATTAAAACTCAGGACTTGATAGTTCTCAATGTTTGATATAAATTATCGTTCATTGTTAAACTCAATACAATGTTGACAACAATGGTTATATCTTACGACCAATCCAAAAACAATCGTGGAGGGCATGAGCTCATTTGACGAAACATAAGAATTTTGGTGAATGAAAGCAGCGGCAACATTTGTTTCTGCAATTACAGAGTTACAAAATGTGCATTGTTTATATAGCTGGTTTGGCTTTGTTGGACGTTCGTCGATAATCGAATATCTTTCATGTTAATTGAACGAAAACCAACATCAGATTTGGACCCTACAAAAATAGTTTTGGACTGTGAACAATGTGTTGAAACGTGGAGGGTCAAGCCCTTTTTTCTTTTACTTGGGGGAGGGAAGGGATTACTCTCTGAGGCCAATGAATGGTTGAAGAGGGTGGATGGTGTTATAAACACTACGTTTCAGAAAGGAAGTCAATACAAAGGAAGTTCAATGGTGTGAGGTGGCCGGGTTGTCATAAATCCGTATGCACCACATTTCGCAGAGATTCGTGTTTTGAGCGTGGAATGAGATCAACCCAACGTAAATCCACTTTTCTCTTAATTTATTAATATTAAAATTTACATTTTATGCTTTACATTTGATGGAATTATAAATGTTGTATTTCTAAAAATTATTGGATAAGGCGCATGAGAAATGACGATAGTTCAAACCGCTGTTATGAAGCTATTGTTCTTGAGGTTTCCATCAGCCCCGCCTGATGAATGCCGGGATGCTATCTATAATATAGGCTTTAGCCTCTTGAAACAAAATTGGAGGCAGGCGTAAGCTATAGTGCTGTTAAAACTCATACAATCATTTTATCTTATCATCAAGTGAAAATATTTATTTTATTGTATTATTTTCAATGGTGTACTAAGAAATGGTACCTACAGATTATCTTGATTCACGAATAATTTATTAAGGGTATGCTAATTGACTTGGTTCTTAAAGTTGGAGAAGAAATGATGAAAAGCTAAAATGATTCGAACATGATATCTCTCGGATGGTATTTGAAACGTACCCAGCACTTATACGGTAAACAAGCTAGTGATGGTATCGAGACGAGACTGGCATCAGTCTCGTTCTCGCCTCGAATTTTTAGGAAAATGTTGGACTTGGTCTCGTCTGAATCTGAAAATTTCAGTCTTGGTCTTGGTCTTGGTCTGGGTCTCGATTGTAAACCTCAGTCTTGTCTCGGTATCGAGTCTCGACACGTTAGTCTCAGTCTCGTCTCGAGAGTCTCGACACGTTAGTCTCAGTCTTGTCTCGAAGACGAAAGACCAAAAATTTACCGTCCCTTAACTTATTTGAGATGGATACACAGGCTTTCCGATCTCAGTACAAGAACAGGAATATTAACACAGTTTGTTAAATAGTTAATTTGGAGTTTAGATTAGGAAAAATATTCTGAATTAGAGAGAAAAACATTACAATTTTAAAGTAATATGAAGCTTTAGTTAGGATATGTAGAATACGAATAAACGAGATAGATGAAAATATTTCTATTACGGAAACGGATCCATGTAATACCACAAATTGCGAAGTTGGTAACATTTAAGATTTGCTATTTCTAAATTATATTTAAATTGACATAATAGCTGTTACGTTAAAAATTAATAAATACATACATTTTAGACGAAATTTTCTACTAGATTTAAAGAAATAAATGAACGTACACTGTTAAATATTTTTCTGAGAGAAACTAGTCAACCATAGCTACATGGGAATTTTCAGCAATCTGGCTAATTAAAGGCATCCATCATACAGGTCTCAGGAATGTTGGTAGCAAAAGAAAGAAAGGAAGTGTAAAGATTTGAACAGGGTACATTAGTAAAAAAATCCAACGCCGTACTGACTGGTCAAAATTTCTAGTTAAAAGACAACAGTTTAGAGTGTTAGAATTGTGTTTTCTGAGTCCCGAAGAAGTTGATCCCACGACTTAGGCCACATTTTAATCATTTATGTAATCGTCATTTAGAATTTGGAATGCCCATTCACTCAAAATATTTCCCACTTCTACCAAAATAAGAAGTGACAAAATGGCGTCAGCAAACTCTTTTCTCATTCTGCGCATGTGCAGAACTGAAAACGAAAGATATCCAGAAAATCATACGAAAAGTCTCTGTCTGAGTTTTCCTCCATTACAGTGAAACAACATGAAATACACACTAGAAATTCTGCTAAACTCCCCGTAGAATTCCTAGAATCGTTATTATTTTTTAACAGTGTACATACAGTACGTGACAAAAAATATCCTTATTGTGAACTGTTGTACAAAGATACAATCAAATACAAAGAAATTGAAAATAACATTTTCCGAAATTCATAGCCACACGAACCAATTATTTTAGAATACTGCTCGTGATTGATTAAAAGAACAAATTCATAAGTACGGTTTACAGCTACACGTCCGTACATTAAAGAGAAGAATGAGTGTGTTCTCAGTAGGCGCTATTTTCAAATAGCATATTTCGAATCTTATGAACTGAAATAACCACATTGGTATTTCAAATAAGTCGTGTCATCAGATTAAAATTTCATTCGAACAATCCCAGCGACCGTCAATTCAAACTTGACGCTCGCTCCCCCTACCTTGATTTTTATAAACACAATACTGTTTTTATTGAATGTGCAGTCATATTTACGTGATCGGTTGTGCAGAATTTCCTCTTCATAAACTAAGAACTTCCTACGGGAAACTTTATACAACATTTAGGCTTCAGCAACAAGTGCTGGGAAGCCTTATACAATTGCTATGTCTGTCTGTCGACAACTTTCAAATCAGGAACTACCAGGGCTACGAAGATAGTTGAGGTGTCCTGAGACTAAGCTCCGATTTGCTTGTTTTCATGTACGTAGAAATACGTTTTGTCACCATCTTTACTAAAGTACCGATCGGTTAGTATTCTCCGCCCCCGATAAAAAAAAAACTCGGCGCCTATGTGTCTCAAGAAAGTATAACACAACACTCGTTTATAAATGCTATGCTACTAATCCAACTGTTTTCGAGTCGTGTCCAACTTTTAGTTTCTTGCGAAGTGATTATCGCATATTGATCTTTTTATCAACTTCATTTGTCAAAGGGAACAGCACAGCGCAGCAAGGCATTTATACAGCACAGCAAGGGGTCTCTTCCTACGATTTTGCAGTTAGTCCAGAAAAAGACCGGTTTACCCCCACCCACACACACAGCAGGGAAGATTTAACGTTTTTTTCCACACACAATAAAATTTTAAGAATTTTTTTAATAAAGAGAACTTCACTATTGACTACGCTGTTTGGAAAAAGCTCAGACGGGCGCCACAGAAATAAATTTGCCAAGGGTCCGCATGGCCACCAAGGCAGGACTTCTGGTTATCTTAGGCCATGTTCGTCCATTGAATAGATTATAAATGAATATTAGTAAAGGTATTATTTGGGAATGATGAATTAAACTCTGCAGCAGGACGGCACGGCAGGCACCAAGCCAACAAACAAAAAAGCGTTCATCAACTGAAGGCGCTCAATTCACTGAAAATGTACTTGGAGATGCTCAAAAAGTGTATACAATATGTGATAATGTATTGTTTGAACGTTTGTTGGCATGTTTGTTTGCACAGGATTTTCGAAAGATTCATTAATGAAAGTCTTAATTAGGTTTCAAATAAAGATTTTTTATTCAGTTGGGAAATATACCAGGAATAAGGTGATTTTTGGTTAGATTAGAAATTAGAACAATTTAATTTGGGTTTAGTTGAGCAATAGCTAATTCGGTTAGAGTTGTTGCCATTTCTCGTCGTGTTTCCGTGAGAGGGTTTTTATCTTATAAGATCTTATTTTCCCTTATTATTTATGCAGTTTCTGTCGGTTTTGATCTTTTTCGTTTTGATGATTTTTTCTTTTCCAAAATATGTGTGACCGTCTGTAGACTCTATTATATTAAGTTGACAGTGAAAAATTCAGTAGCAGATTGGTTTATAGCTGTTTGCCATCTCTGTTGAGAATGTTGAGGCAGCGTTATGAAGAGTACCGAGGACACCCATCTTAAAATTTCATCCTGCATTTTCTGTAAACCTCCCTGAAACTTTTCTTCAGTATCCTTAATGTTTTTTACATCTTTTTCGGCAGTATCAATCGTAGAACAACTGTGTCCGCTCCAGTAGAAGTTGAACCTTTAGATCTGTAGATTTTGACAGGGTTCCTTGTTCTGCTGTGGAACGGACGGAAAGGACAATTTGATGCTGCTGTTCTGTGTCCATGTCTCTGACAGGTTGCACAACAAACTTTATTGGGTTGAACTGTGCAAGTGTGACTGAAATGGCTTTTACCACTAACAGGTGGGAAGATTTTGACATCTCTGTCATCCATGATACTTATAACAAGTTTTACAAGGAAATGGCCGTCCGTTCGAAATAGAGTCTGTCACTCCATACCGGGTGAAACCTATGGTAATTCCGTTTACGATCAGTTTTCTGACTAATCCTGGTCCATTTGCGAAAAGTCGGATCCTAGGAAGAGGTCCTTTATTGTTTCTGATTCTTACAGCATTCGTAATAGCAATGTTCTGATTATTCAAATAAGTTTCACATCTTCTGCTTTAGTATTTGTTGATATATTTTCAATTACGCATGAAAAGGATGCTTTAGGAAGCATAAATGTGGGAGCCAATCTTTTAGTATTATAGGATGTTAATTTAGCATGTGCACCAAAATCTGCTTCTTTAAATGCCTTGAAAAATTTGTCCTTGTCTGTACTATCCTTAAAATGTAATATGTAACCCGCTTGCTTCTCAGTTAGGTATACAGTCAGTTCTATTTATAAGATTTTTTCATTTATCTTTTTGTGCAAATTTAATGGATTAAGTAATTCCAGCTTCACGTTTGTAATTAGAACTACATATTTAATGTTAGAAGCATCGTCTCCTTCTTGAAAAGTCATATTATTAATTTGATTATCAGGTACGGGTTCCTGTACAATTTCTATTTCATGAGGATCGGTCGTTATTCTTCTGTATTCAGGACGGAAATGGTTGGTTGAGATGTAAGGATTTTTTTTTTACTTTAGGATTATTTGTGTTAGACTGGTAGTTATCAGAATTTCTATCTTTGTTTGTTTGAGATATTGATGAAGAGGTTGTCTTTACGGTTTTGGGAAAGGAATTTTTCATTTGTAGATTTGTCTTCGTTTATTTTACTTCTACTTATTTTCTGTGGAGAGTGGTCAAGTTCCTCAGTTTCTCTATGAAGGGAATTTAGGTGAAGTTCATCTTGTGTTATAAGTTGAGTATCATTCTCGTTTTCGTTTTGTACCAATTCTTCATTTCGAGGTAGTTTCTTGCTGATTGTTTGAGTTTTCCTACCGCTTCACCGCTTCTTTTCCAAGTTGGGCGAACTGCAGCTGCTTTCCTTAGTCTGACTTCTTCTACTATTTTTTACCCATGATATAGACTTATTGGAGTTCGTAAGAGAAGTTAAGGGAAAGGAGGGAATAGAACAATATGTCTTAAAAGGATCTTTACTACGATAGCTCATTTTATAGAAAAAATATTCTTGTTTATGGCTTAGAATGGTGGCTGCCTCTAAAAAGGGCCAAAAAATTATTTGCTAAAATATATATAATATTGAGCCTGAAGTCGGTTCTAACTCTATTTATTAGGGTAACTTTACATTTGGGGATACGACTTAGAACCTTTACCAAGCGTGTGTATCTTGTCTTCTTTATTTAACTTTATTTGTGGCTGTAATTCGCGAAGTGCTTAAACACAGATCCAACCTCTGTGAGTCCCTATGTCAGACGACCCGCGGCGATCGAATTATTTATAAACATAAAGTGGCCAAAGAAAGAACTACAACATGTTCAAATTGACATCCCAAGTTGATATCATTCTTAATAATTATATTGAATTTCTTACACCATTTAATGTCACGCCTTAGTTATTCAAAAGTTGTATTAAAATAAAACTTTCCCAACGTAAAATCCACCTTGGACTACGTTCTTTCTTACCGGTATTTTTTTCTTAGCTCACAGTTTAATATAAGATTTATTAAAATTAATGTAATATGTTCCTAATACTTATATAAGAATTATAAGTACCAAACCAAAAAACCTTAGTTAATGATTTTGAGATTAGTACTGAAGGATAACATCCATAATTTTATATTCAAAAGTGTTATTATGCAGTAAACTCACTAATTGTGTTTCCAATTAATACGTTGTATTAATTTAATTGTTATTAACGTCCAAAATGAGTTGGTAAGCTCTTAATGACGGGCCCCACAGTTTAAAGTGGGCTCCGAATCACCTGTTCCTTCACTGGAAATGGAACCACGGATCCCTTGATTACATATTATAAAAATGTTAATTATTATCAGGCAATTGAATCCATTTTTAAATTATGTATCCAATTCAAAGCTAGAACTATTTTAGTTGAAACATCAGCTTCATATGCCAAAGGATTAAGGTCTATGGTGTTTTCAACATTTCATCATTTCTGTGTCGAATTGAGTCTGTACAATAATTTTTAAATCCACAGAAGCGGTTAAAATTTGCATTTCAATATACTTTATTTAACGAATTTACTATAATACGGAAGTTGTTTATACGGTACTGTAGGGATGAAATAAGTTAAGTCGAAGCATAAATATTGAAAACTCTTTAATTCATAACAAGATCAACATTGTTTGTTAATTAATAATGTCGGAACTTTGTATCGTTTCTAAATTGAGATAATATAAAAACAGGGCTTGTATAATCCAGTAGTTTTAGTGAATTTATCGTGATGCCTGTGTTAAGAATTGTCCATTGTGTGTACGTAGTTATACATACATACAATATATATGTATTGTACAGTACATACGTTAAACAGTAAACTCATCGATTAATAAAAGATAGGTTAGAGAGGTTCTCCATAGAAGTAGTTAAAGTCAATAAGAATGTCCACTTAATAGTTTAA
>JAGDQP010057754.1:1929-12680 GCA_022664845.1 Lepisma saccharinum
CTTTCGAGAAAATAAGTCAATAGTCCCTTCAACATCATAAGGGTAAGTAAGTGAAGAGCCCTTGATTTTTGTTTGTCTTACAAATAAATCATATTTTAATAACCCACGTTACCACTTCCTTATAGAGATTTCAATTATATTTTTCCTTATTTCTATCAGAAAATGGCTCGCAAGGTCTTCACGTAAGTACCTTCATGATGCCGTGAAACATGTTGAATGGAGCATTGAGTTTTTTTTTTAAGGAACCGCAAGAAACTACGGTATTCCTAGAAATTTGTGAAAATCCATGGCCTATTTTTTTTTCTTCAGAATGCCGTAGCCAAGTACCTCTCCCTCTTAACGAGTAGCCAAGGTAGCGCGCAGGCAGTCAGAAACATTCATTCCTTGCACGAAGAGAGTGCCTTCTGAGAGAATGCGACAATTTTTTTATTTTTATTTTTTCGTTTCAAAGAGGGCCACTTTGACCTGAGTGATTCTACATGTACAGGAAGACCATCCGACTTTGATTAAGACCATTTAAACTCTTTTACAGTATTTACGATTGACAAAGGTGATGAATTGTGACCAATCATGGGCATTTCATGGGATGGTTCATATACCATCACTGGTGACATTTATTGTCAGGAAGTCAGACGTCTTAAGGCTGCAATTCAATAAAAATGACCGGGAAGATTGGATCATGATAATGCTTAATATTCCGCTTACGTGACAAAATCAATTACTAAAAGCTCAACTGTCTGAGCCAAATGCGTTTAAAGGCCAGATTCTAAATACTAAGAGCTTGGTTGAGAGCTTGTTCCATACTCGCCTTACTCCTCTGATCGTATTTCCTTAGATTTGGACATTTTTCCTCTGTCCAAAAATCTTTGAAGAATCTCTTGTGATTTCGAAACAATCATCCAAACTTCGTTCTTCCATATTTCTATCTGAAAACTAGATTTCTTGAGACCTGGAATCAAGAAACTGCCCCAGCGTTGGCAATCAGTCATAGACATTGCAACATTCGATATTAATTATTTGTTTCTGTCTTCTGTTCATGTCAAATGAATGCCAAATAAATCTTTTGCCACTGGGGAAAAAAGCGCTACGAAATTATGCAACAACCCAATATAAGGAAACATTTGAGTCCATCAGCGTACAAACGAAATAATGCCTTTATGTTAAAACAAATCGCTAAAAGGTAAAATAATAAAAAGAATTTTAAGAAAACAAGCCACCCTCAAAAATCTACTAAGAAATTTGTAATAATAATAAAAATTAGGAAACTAATGAAGATGCAAGAACCTTCTTGAATTCTGCGCAGTCATAACGCAGGCTGTTTATTTAAGGTGTGTTATGCTGTATTAATTTCGCGCCGACGTGAATAATTTTTCTTAACCATGTTTATTTGGTGTGTCTTCTTTTTTCTCATATTATATTTTACATAACCGATACTAAACTTCGCTCATAGCTGTTAGTTTTCGTTTTCAAATCTAAAATTTTTCAGTCACTTCGAACACATTATTAAAAATAATAATATATTTCTAACGTATAGTGAATACGTGCTGAAGTAACACTGTCTCTGAATGAGTTTATGAGTTACCATATGTGTTGCGGTTAACCAACGTTCCTGAACACGTATAAAAATATCGCTTTATTTGTTCAAAACTCGTTATTAAACAAGGTGTGTTTTGTTCTGACTGATGACAAAGGTGCATGGAAGGACGTAATGACTTCCACGCGTGAGAGTGAAAGAGACGACGCCCATAGTGCTCCACAGTGTGTGTATATTGTGGATTTTTTTGTATCGCAATGTGAATGTTGTGATTAATTGTTGGGATAATGGGATAATGTAAGCTAAAATCAAATATTTGTCGTGCAAAAGTTATTAAAATTTCTTATCTAATTCTTAGAAATGATTAATTTTCCTTTGTAAAATTGGTTTAATGTATTGATTTCTCGGATTAACTAGCTAAACGAACTCATAACACTCCCTCAAAGAATTCAACTCACACTGCTTGAAAGAATCATGGAATCAAAGCTGGAAAAGTAAATCGGCATTAAGTATCGTGTTTAATTTATTGAGAAACAATGAGCTTTTGTTTTGTGGTTCTAATATTATAATTGTTTCGAGTTGCTCTTCTACGAGGCTGCTTTGTTGCTTTTGAGATTAATTTTCAATTAATGCCTCGTATTCGACGCATGTGTCTATAAACTGAAGCTGCTGAAGAGCTAAGATGAATGATGCCTGTCATGGTACGTCAGATATTCAAGCAGCACCAAGATTGAAGAGGGTTATATTGACATGTTCCCTTTTTTTTTCGTGCTTCATAAAACATGTTTCAGAGGTTTACGAGGCAAACATATTGCTACTTTCCCATCCCTGTTGCATTAGTCGCTAAATAGCACTTTCTCGGTTACGACTTAAGAGAGCAAGCGGAGATGTATCTTGGTACCAGTAATGTAGCTGGAAACTATGGTCTATTCCAGGAAAGCTTTTTTCTTCCAATGCAACCGCTTGTTTGGTACAATGGCAGTGTTCTAGAATTGAGTTTGCTGCCACTATTAGCCTTCTCTCAGTTCCGTGTTGGATCGGAAATTACTGAGAGAGACGATAAAATAATCAGAACACAAATAATGTTATACTTTCCCTATGGTCTAAAGCAGTGTTTTTCAACCTGTATACGCGCGAGGCTTTAATGAGAAATTTACGAGGTAAATACAGGGTGGGGTGTAGATATCTCACCATTTTTAAACATATCTTTAAAAAATACTAAGCAACAGAGGAAAATGAAACACGTACGTACTTATTAAGGAAAGAATGACATTTACTAGTAAGCAGTCAGATTTTCCGTACACCATAATTTTCATTAGTAAAATCGCTGAATATAACGCTTTTTGATTATTTTTCGACAGTATTTACAAATGTTCAACATCAGTCATGAGCACCTAAGCCTCAGCTCTTGAAGAGAACATCATTAAGATGCCACCCATAATTTCTTGAACTCTATCGCAGTCTTGGAGTGAAGTTGTGACATGCCTTGCGAATCACTCCTTAGGGAATACCAGCTGTCTTTTAGGTCATGACCTGCTTCAACTCAGGTAGTGATGGAGGTTTGTGAGGGAAGACTCTTTAAGTAACCCCACAAAAAATAGTCTTACAGTGACATCTGGGGAACGTGCAGGCCATGGAACATTCCCTCCCATACTGATTTTTTGCCCAGGAAACAACTCCTGTTCTGAGGAACATCCATTGAATTTCTTGTGGTGTGAGCAGTTGCTCCATCTTGTTGGATACACAGTGTTCAGTCCATGGGTTTGAAGGTTAGGTAGGAGAGGTAGACCACAACCAACGTGAAACTACACTTAGAGCGAACCGCACGAAATCTCATGATCATCAATATTGCGATCCTTGCAAGTTTCCAACACTTCTAAATATTGTTGAAAACGGCCTAAAAGCATTATGTTCAATGATTTCGCTACTGAAAATTGTAGTGAAAATGATGGTGTACTGAAAATCTGATTGCTTGTCAGTAAATAACATTCTTTCTTTATAAGTATAGATATAGGTTTCATTTTCCTCCGTTGTTTAGATCTTTGAGGATAGATGTTTAAAAATCGGGAGATATTTATGCCCCACGTTGTATTAGAGGTCCCTTTTGTATAAAGACAGCAAGAGTCAGATAAAATATAGATTATTCGTACACAATATGTGTTATTGGGCACTTTTTTGCACTTCACATCCCTTTCATACTTCTCCCCTTTGATCACTATTTTAACATTTTGTACACTTTTTAGCATAGGTAAAAAGGCCTATTACTGATCGGTTTTGCTAGCCTGATAAAGAAGTAAATAAAGTTTATATTCCGGCGAAAACGAGAATAGAACTTGGGATACCCAGCAATAGCTCATTACCTTAACCAGCTGATCTACGAAGGACCCAGTAAACTAGTCATTTTCCTTGCTATATATATTGAAGAAGCAAATGCAAAATGAGTGCACCGCAGTTTTATCAGAACATATTGTGAATAAAAAGTGCACAAGAATCATTTTAAAATGCACAATTCTTCTTCATTTGGACTATTTTGTGCACAAGAATCATTCTAAAATCACTTTTAGATAAACGCACATACACTTTCATATAGATCACTTGCACATGTTGAGCTCACAATAAGAGAATTTGTGTTCAAGAAATGTAAAATAAGTTATTGTCCTTCGTTATTTTTTACAGTGTATACAGGCCACACTAAACGACAGGTCCGAGTTTTAATAATTACCTTTCTTAAGTGATCTTAATTTCAGCCACTAGATAGCGTAGCGAATGAAATTGGCGATTCTACAACAAAAATCGTTCATAGTAATTTTTTGGTAGACCAGAAATTTTACTTATAGTTTCCGTTAAAACTGATTGGTTTCAGGCTGTGGATCCCTGTTGCATTTTCTTATAAACTTCCCTTAGACTGTGTGATTATATCTTGATGAACTACAGCATACAGAACGATGTTGCTGTGGTTGTGTCATTTTCATTTGCTACGCTATCAACACACACATTAAATGTATGAAAACCTTTGCCACAGACAGAATGTTTAACTGCATATAATATAAGTAATGATATTGATATTCCCAAGCGTTTCAGATCATGTTTTTAATCGCATAACGAGATGTAGCACTAACTGGGAACGTAATCTCAAGTAATACATTGCACAAAGTGTCAAACAAAACATCAACATTGCGTAAACATTGTCTGAAGGGCAAATTTTTATACATTTTGTTATTCGAATATTCTATTTACGTGCATTAATTGCCCTTTTACCATAAATAAAATGTAACTGAAAGTGCAAAATGCTCTTAAGGACGTTTTATTGTCTGCTACAACCCTTGTTCTTATATAGAATTAAAATGAGAAGAAAATACAATTCATAGTATCAGTTTTACACGCTTCCTGTGTTGTTGTTTTTTTTTGGGGGGGGGGCTATTTCAACCTCCACCCCCTATGTTGTGTCATATGAAAGTTGGTAATGTGATGGTTTCAGCTCAATTTACACGGTCGTGATTAGTTAACCCACTGAAACTCAAGAAGGAAATCAGGGCAAAAATAATATGTGACCAGATAATCTCAACAATCAAGACCAGCAGTGAACATCAATGAAAAGAACTGAGTTTATAACCACACATCTATATTTTCCACTTCCTTCATATCTTGTTGCTTGATCACTTGCAGATTTGGTAATTAAATATTAAGCAGCTGCGACGTTTGCTAGTATATATTAACTTCTTCATGGCGTAAGTAAGATATCAAATTTTCTTACTCATAAAATCAATTAAGAAACAAACAGTATTTTGCATACCAACACCAAAAGTATTTACGTACTTCCGATTGGTTTTGGAATTTATTAATGTTCTGTGAAACTTACTGAAGTGTCCTCTTTCCTCAAATCAGAAAACTTTAATACAGCTTTTCTCTCTTTATAATATCCTCCAAGGCTGTTTCATTTTACAAAACAACTTAATAGAATACACTAACTTAAACATACCGCATTTTGCAGATAGTTGTACTATTTGGATTAAACCCAACAATTTAAAATATTTTCTGCGTATATTATGTGTTTTAAAGTCATCTTATTTGAACTAAGGTGCATGAATGTTGATTTTGCGTTCGTACGTGACGTCACAGAATGTAATGATTATTTATTTCAGTGTATCAAAAATGCATTGTATAACCTATGCATAATTCAATCAGATGTGTTTAATCTACTTTGTGTAGTTGCTAAAATGAAAAGCACCTTCCATTTTCCAAGTACAAATACAAACTGGAATAATTTTCCTGTCGTTTAGTATAATGAACATAATATTCTCCAAGTGTTCAACAACCAAAGTTACAGGCATCTAAAATACTGACATTCTTTTTCAATAAACTTGTGTGTGTATGTTTTTGTGTTTGTGTGGGTGGGTGGGCTAGACGGAGGTTTCCTTGAAGTATTTTTCATTTTTTAGGCTTTCGTTTGCGAATTCTGTATTTCCCGTTCGAATCGTCGCTTGGTCATGGGTGTTTGTGGGTTTCCAAACTTAACAACTTATTAATTCGGGATGATCCGAAATCCTTAGTCACGAACATAGATCACACAACATGTCAAATAAGCATCTCCAAAGTTGACTGAACCAGAGTAGCATCATCGCAGATTAAAATTAGTGACAGAATGTTGTAGTTCTTTGTATCATCAGTTTCATCATACACCTTAATTCAAAATAATGGATATATCAGTGTTTATGGGAGACATCGTTTGTTTCTGGACCCCAAAATTATAATTTTTATATGTAATGAATTCTATGGAATATTAGAATATATGTTTGTTTGAAATACAAGGCTGACTCTGAAACGAAGTAGATTAGCTATTATCGCATCGTTAAGTCGTTTTCTCGGAGTGAAAAATCTGTCTTTAAAGTTAATAAAAAAGATATAAAATCGATACGACGTTTTTTTTTTTTTTTCTTCAGTTGCTCAGCAGCGTCCGTTAATCGAATAAGTGGGCAGAGTGGTTCCGTCCACGCTGACCTCAACCTCTCTGTTCTCATGTGTATATTTTTTATATGACGCCAATCCGTTCCCCGGTGTCGAGGTATATGTCGCGTGAGATGGTAGTGTTGCAGTGGCCACTTTGTGCCGTGAAGGAACTGAAGTGAAAATTGTGCATGCTCGCTGAATTTGTCTACTTTGAAGTTTGTCGTTCTACATAATTTATCACTTCGGTACTGCATCATTCACTGAACAGCTTATGTGAAACGTGTGATCCAAATCAAAACGCAACACACCTTTCTCATTTAATCATGTGCGGATTCCTGATTCCTGTTCGTTTTTATTCCCCTCATTTCATTGTTTCTCTCCTGCGTTTAACGTAGCTATTTATATTTGGTTTAGGGAATAAAAAGATGTATTTATATGTATATACGTTTATTACTTAACAACAGAAGATTGGGATTTCTGTTAATTCATAGATTATTATTTTTTTTTTTTTTTTTTAAGCAGCTCCATCCTATTTCACTGTTGCCATTGGGAAATGGATACTGAGGAGCTTCTCCAAATGAATTAAATTACTTGAATGGGTGTAGGATGAATAATGTAGATGAATATGTATATATTTTGTGTACCGGTATATTATGATTCTCCTTCAAATATATCATTGATGTCCCCACGATGTTTTGCTTTTATTAGAACAAGTGAGCGCTGCGACTGTACTAACAATCGCTAAGACTTCGATGATTTTTTAGAGCAGCCACTTAGCCCAGTTCCTGAGTAGAAATGTGTCCACTGACGGGCAAATCTGATGCATGCGGACTTGTTCTTCTGTCGCCGCGACCTTGCTAGCACTACTCAACCACTTTCATAGCCGTAGTAGTTTCAGAGTTGAAAGTTGCGGACCGACGAACAAAGCGGGCATATAAGATCCCAATCAAGGGGACTAAAAATAGGTTAGTAAATCAATACGTGTAAATTAACTGTAGACTGTGTTGTAACTGCAGATTTTAAACTTTTAACTTTAGCCGTTGCTACTAGGTTTGTCTGTGAAGAAAAGTTATTATTGACTCTACTCTGAAACTATTATTTTCTCTGTAGAGAAGCAAAAAGTTTTTATATGCACGTGCTGAAGATTTTATATTCATCATCAGTTGGGGTGTTTATGGGGACAATGCCCTTTCTGACCTTAATATTTTAATGCCAATATGGGTAGGTATAAAAATTAGATAGCAGTATTTTAATTTCGAAAAGTTATTTCGTAGTCAAGCCAAATCTCGTCAATCAGACTATCTTTCCCTGTTATACAATTCCTTCACATTACAGTATATTAAAAACGCAAGTTATACAAAAATGGGTGATTCCTGCTTATGTGCAAATAAGGAAACATTATGTAACGCTTCAGTGACATAACGTAATAGTCAGCGCTATTTGTGTCTGAAATGACCGAAATAAAAAGCCCCGGATATTCTTGTGGAAGATCAGTTGGTTCAGTCGGTTTCAAACAGTTGAATTTCGGATCGAGAGAGAATCTAAGGACACGATACTTTGCTAGAGCACTTCATACTTTATTTGAAGACGGACTTTCGCCAAGTCCGTCAGTTTGTCTGACTTGCTAGACTTGTAATGTCTTAGTGAGCCTATTCTAAGACATGAGTTTTCGAAATTGAAGAGACAGTAGGATGGAGGAGTAACGAATCTCATATCTCAAGATACGTTTGGTCCCGCAACTGAAACTGTTTCGGATGGTGACTTCAATGGTGAATTGGTGCGAATATTGGTGGTAAGTGGTGCGAATATGCACATATTGTCATTATATCGCTCCCAGGTAATAATACTGTCACAACTCAAAATTTGTCAATTTTGAGTTTTTACATATTCGGACTCCTGAAACTACACTCTATCCGGAAATATGTCTCAAAACCATATTTTTTCTACAAGCTACGTGAGAGCCCTATTGTCAGTGTTCCACAACCCTAGTTAATACGTGTCCGTCCTCAGTACTGGCACTACTTTATATTAACACAATTTTACAATAATGACGCTGATCTGCAAGAGAAATGTAATGAAATGTAAAACTGTAAGGAGTATCCTGCTACCATTCTTTCTTGCTTTTCAATATAACTTACAAGATCATCAAAACTTTCGATTGCGATTTTCTCGAAACTAACTTTATTGCCGGGCAGCGATATCATGGCCTTACGATCCATAATCCTACAATTAGGTTTCTATCAACTTTACTATTTCGCCACCAAATTCCTGGTGGCGTTCCTATTGTGGCTTCACGTAAATGGGTCTTTTGTAAACAGCAAGTTGAAGGAATGGCACATAAAACAAATTTTAACAAAGTGTACCGAAAGTCGGAATTCTGGAATTGAAGGAATTCCGAATTCACTTCTCACTTCCGAACACCTCTACATTCAGTTCATCTCGCGGTTGCTATATATCTAGACCAGATAAAGAAGTCGGTGGAGTGCTCCTTCCGTAATCGGGTGGACCCGGGTTCGATTCCCAGTGCCCGCCAGCTTGGCCGAGCTTTTCCCTGGTCACAGCAGGCAAATGTTGGAATGGTTCCTTCAATAAGGCCAGGGCTGATTCCTTCCAAAATCCTTGAGGGGCATGCTCCGGGCCTTGCGCCTCTGGCGCGGGGGCGCACTTTGGAGAATCCGCTGCAACATAGATAGAAATTATTTATCAGCGTGTCTATAAGAGTGGCCCAACGAAACAACTTTGCCCGGAACCCCGCATGTCCTAGGGGCGCTACTGCATGCGGTAGAAGAAAGGTTTGTAACGTCTATAACATCGACTAGGCACTACTATGCATATGGTAAACAAACGGGTAACTCGATGATGTGGGATTAAGGAAAACCTGGAAAACAGCAACGGGGTTAACAGAAATACAACTGCAACTACATGTAATTGTAGTGAACCCACAAGGAGTTCACTGTGTAAATCCCCGTACCAGAAGGCGTCGGAGACATTCGTGTATATTCCTACCGGAGTGTATAATATTAATTAATACTACTAAAAGAACAAAGCAAAATGAAACAATAGGACAGAAGGAGCTGTTAAACACTTGTGTTCCAGAGCCCAAGATGAAGTGATTTTCACAGACAGTTACACTTACATTTATAACCTCGGTTTGAAGTGAAAATGCACATTCCTTCATATGAAATTAGTTACAATTTAGCATTTTACATATAGCAAACATCAAAATATATTTCAGATACTTGTATGACAAAGAAGATTCCTTAGATTTATTGTAATTTTCAATATTTTAATATTTGTTAAATATACATTGATTATTTGCAAAACGTTCTGTTATAATTGTTAGTAAATTATATGAATACGCCTTCATCACCATCCAGTACAGAAAACAATCATTATCTATTATGCTTTTTTACTATATTTAGACCAAGAGTTGTGAAGAACATAGCTGACTTTAAGGGTGTCGTAGTTAAACTCAATACAGATGTGTCAAAATTATCAAAAAGAAATAAAAAATATTATACAAAACAAAAGATAGAAGTGACGTAATAACAAACCAATAATCATCGACCTCCATTAATACGATACTGGACTGACTGCAGCCATTGAAAATTTCATGAATATGTGAAGCTAGGGAGCGGAGAGGAAACTTAATCTCGTTTGTCCACTTCCAGTCTAATCCAATATGGACCAAATTTTCGATTCTAACTCAGTTTTTTACGCTTGATATCGCTGTGTGCCCCGTTTTTGTATTTATGTCTTAATTCTTGCAAAAAAACGTAAATATTATTTGCAATATTTTCTATTGCATGCAGAGTGCGATATACTCTTACATGAATAACTCAGGAATAAAGACTTGAATCAAAAAACGGGCCACACAGCGATATCGAGCGTATAAAACTGAGTTAGAATGAAAATTTGGTCCACATTGGATTAGACTGGAAGTGGACAAACGAATTTAAATATTTGGTCTGGCGTCTATCTTTCAACACTAAGTAGTTACTCCAGTATAGTTTACGTAGAGCTCGATGCCAATAACCCACTCGCAGATAGTTGACGTCACAGGTTAAAGCGACAATTTTCACAATGGTATGGATTTCGAGCATGAATAAAAAAAAATGTGGCAATCCCAATAGGGTAGGTCTAATTTCACAGAATTGTATATAGTGTAAAATATTGTATGCAAGAATTGTGGTATCCTTCCGTACGATCATGAAGAACGGTAGTTCTTCGAGTGACTCTCACAAACGAGTCTATTAGCGGCACTCACATA
>JAGDQP010057755.1:0-12680 GCA_022664845.1 Lepisma saccharinum
GGCACTATAACGTCTGGTACACTGCTTAGTGAACATATTGTTTCCGTTCACTAAATATGTTCAGTTGCTATAGCCGAACGTTCGGCAGATTCATCTGGAACTGAACATTTGACTGCCTGCAACTGAACGTTCAGTGACTTTGTTTTTCGTGTAAATGAAAGTTTCAGATCTTCTAAAGTTTAGAAATTTGCAACACAATTTTAGGTCTGTTAAATCTTTATTTTTTTCTGTGTATGAACTTCTTGTAAATGCCTTATCAAGTGTAGCAATTTCATTTTAAGTTTTGTTCTAGTTACAGGTTTCAGAGAAACGAAAGCGGGAGAAATGTCCCTTGCTCAATAATACAGAAGATAGGCTTGTTAGCAGGGGCTCAATTGTTAGAGCGCTCACCTCTGGTGCTAGAGGTCGTCGGATCGATCTCTGCTCATGCCATGTGGGCTTTGTGGCGGACACACACCGTGTGCGTTGGTTTTCTCGGGGGTTTCGCGTTTCCTCCCACTTTCTTTATTCCACTAATTCATCCCATCATCATCCATCCGGCCTGAGCCATAGTTGCCTAAAGGCCTTAAAATTAAATTCAAATAGGCTTGTCAACCTGTAATTACTGGTTCAAATCGGAAATAGGTTTAAAACAGCTTCAAAATAACTATCATAGTAATGTTATTTAAAACGTTTCAATATATGTTAAACTTATTTTCAGGTGTCAATAGTGTGCGGTAGTATGTAACTGTTAACAAGCGCATGTGTACAATTAGGTCTACTATTTTAATTAATATGAATTGTTGAATTTAAGGCCTTTAGGCAACGGTGGCTCAAGCCATTTAATTAGTATGAATTTCTGATTGGAATGGGAATGTTTAATTCGTCAAGAAAAAAATCAGTTTTGTATGTGACTAGCTGATTGATCAATGATAATTCATAAACCCTTCAATTACCAAATGATTAAGGAATTTCAATATGAGTGTACGTTATGAGTAAATTACTATTGTGAATTATATTGCCATCACAATTACATTCTAATATAATCTCTAAGCAAGTAATGTATGTTGTCCAGCACTTATCCTTAAGGAATATGAGCTTTCTCAATGGAAATAGCTCCCCCGAATCCATCAAAATAGTGAAGGTTAGGCTACATTAGGTTGAATTAAGTTAGCTTAACTTATAACACAAATCTGCAAGTGTTTGTTGTTTTCAAAGTGATTGCTGTTTCCGAACGGATTTTCACCGCTGATTACGGCAATGAAGTTATTTTTTCACTATCACGTCACATTTCACGCTACTTTCTTTGGAAGAAGAAAACTTCGGAAAAATAGGGCATTTTAATTGCTCATATAATATTGTACATTCCGCCATTGTTATTTTGTAGCATGCATATAGAAAGCGGAAACTTTAGAGTAACGCCTCGAGCGGTGTGTTTTGATCCCACCCCATTCCTTCCAACTGGTCGCGCGAAATGTAGCGGTCACATGAAGGTCATGCAGGCTAGTGGAAATTCCTCTCCACCTGCGTTCAGTGTGCCATGTACAGTTTTTGACTGTAGATGTGCTGTGACTTTGGTCCATCGAATAGTGGTGTATTCTTTGTTTAAGAAACGTTTGAGCATGGTTGTATTAACAAGAGCCCAATCAGAACATTGGATACGGAACCTGCGACCACGTAGGTGGAACGTGATGAGAAAAATGTTTCAGACCCACATGAAGTTCTGCTGCCACTTATACATATTAAACTGCCCCTGATGAAACAAATTGTGGCTGTAAACAGGAACACTGATTGCTTCAAGTATTTTGGTGGAAGGTTCCCTTCAATTGCGTATGAGAAGATCAAGGCTGACATTTTCACAGGCCTGCATTTACGAAAATTAATAGACGACAAGTATTTCTAGAATGTAATGAATTATTGTGGAAACAGAACATGGAATGATTTCATATACGTCATATAATTTTGGAGGGAAACAAAAAGATCTTGGTGGAAGAGCTGCTGAAAATCTACAAGCAAATTTGTTGTAATATGAGAGTTAAAGTAAATTTTCTTCACTCACATCTAGATTATTTATTTATTTATTTTTGAAAATCTAGGAGATTTTACTGAAGAACATGGTGAGTTATTACATCAGGCAATAAAAGTGATAGAAAGGACATATCAAGGATTCACATGATGGTATACTACTTTTGGATGTTAAGAAGAGACTGCACGGAGAAACATCACAGAAGATGAAACAAGGGAAACTTTCACGAGGATCATCCTCTTGATTGTTCTCTGTAACGGAATAGTATTTCTTTCCCGCTTTTCCTTTATGCTGTTCCGTTATTGTGACATCAATCGTTATTTCGTGTATTGTATTGCATCATAAAACAAATACAATGATCTTTACATTTTCGTGATTTATAAAACCTGATGTGATATACACATTTTTGAAGGTCACTTTTAATCTCAATAGAACAAATCAGGTTAGACACACTTATTTGTTTGAAAACAACAGATACAAGTTTAATAAAATGCAGATCAGTGTAATAGTTAGTTTAAGTCGTCTTTAATTGGGTTTAACGCATCTAATTCTTCGAAATCAGATCCTAAATAATGCAATAAACATAGTGGTGATTTCTCGTCCGGAGGAGTATCCAAAGAGCATCCGAATATAACCCTAAATGTAGACTATTCTGATATGAAGTAATCACAGCGTGGAAAGCATTGAAAGGTAAAGGTGTGCAATCTTTACGTGTCATGAATGGTGGATGAGGAAAGTGAGGGTCGCTCCACATATTCTTGAGGTACGGAAACAAGTGAGATTGGGTGGTCAGTCCTACCTTCCAACGAATTTACCTCACAGGGTGCCCAGTAGTACCAAGGACACTCTGGTATTCAGTTTCATAGAAGGATGAGTGCACCTTAACTTATCCATTAGCCAAGACTAAAAACTCATTCACTCGCTATAATCTATTATATGCACGATAATGAATATTGAGGTTGTGGACAGTCATGCTTTTCAACTACCCGAATGGAGAACTAAAGTCTTGAAGTCACATCCGGTTGGTTTCCATAGCAACGGCGGAGGCCAAGTCTAAACAAACAGAAGGTTGATGGGAGAAAGGAAGAAAATCAGTTGTGGAAGCAACGGCTTTTAATACTTTTCGAAATTTTGATTACTTCGGTGACGAACGCAAACTGATTGAAAGAGTAGAAAATGCTGTGGAGTCCAAACATGTACATTTGTTTACATATGACCGCGATTTGATGCACATTCGAGGGAAAGTGCAAGGTAGGACATATGAACAGTAAATATAATAAGTTGAGATGAGTAGCTAATTTTATTCCAGTAATTTATGTTCTTATGAAATACATACAAAGGTATTATTATCTACAGTATCAATTTACGCAGCTGTACGTAGTGTACCAGGGTTTCGTTTTAGCACTGGCATTTATCTTCTTGAGTGTGTGTCCTTAACTATAATTACTTTGGCAACTTCAGTTTCAGCTTCTTAGATACAGTTACCCTGATAAAAAATCTACGCAACTTTGAGCGCACATGCACTAATGATTATGCATTTCAGGATTACAAACGAAGTAATTTAATGACTATTGGACATTTAACTACAACATAGGATGGTTTTCGAGCTTATTTTTTAAATCTGAATTTTGTGATTTTGATCCAATTTTTTTTCGATTTCGTCCCACTGTTTGGTGATGTCCCCTCCACACTTGGGTCCCGGGGAGATGGCACCGCTCTCTTCCCTTACGCCACCATTGTATAACACTGTACATTTCTTGTTGTTTTCCTTCATCTGCCCACTGGAATGCGCTGAATTTTTATTACAGAAAAAGCTGAAGGAAACAAGAACAAAAATATCAATATTTCGA
The DNA here is from genome assembly GCA_022664845.1 of Lepisma saccharinum. Classification (NCBI taxonomy): domain Eukaryota; kingdom Metazoa; phylum Arthropoda; class Insecta; order Zygentoma; family Lepismatidae; genus Lepisma; species Lepisma saccharinum. The sequence goes on from JAGDQP010057755.1 coordinate 3,856, forward strand.
AATTATTGTTTCGAAATATTGCATAGAAATATTTGTAAGTGAGAGAAATGAGTGGTGTTTAGATATTCTTTCCCTTCGTGCATACATAAAAATAAATACATTTTAATAAAAATTAGTTAATAGCATATGCATAACATTGAAAGTAAAAGTTAATCGTTATGCACTGTTTGGTTTCATTAACATGTGAAAACAATATATGGACTTACTTTGTGATGTAAATGTGCTACAGTTCCGGTGAATATGAAGGTATTTCACTTTGAATAATTGCAAGACACTTGTGGATTAAATCTATTTTAGATTATCTGAGACGGTATAACAGACGGCTTGAAGTAAAATAAATTGGTATAAAACTGATTTTGGTCTCATTCGACGCGGAACCAATCCTGGATTGACACATTAAAAACCCACCGCTATCAAAGTTGACCAAGGATGGTGTGTACAGGGTGTTCTAAAGTTGATGAATTTGCCATATGATTTGTATAGAATGACATTTTATGGAATAACATTTTTTAAACAGCAAACTAAAGCTTCCACGAATTTTTAAATCACATCAAAGAGGAATGAATTTTGCAGCATTTCACCAGAGCGTAAAACATTTTAGGAGCCCCCCGCAGGAGCCCCCGCAGGTAGGTATTTATTACTGATTGTAGTTAGAGTCGATCCGGGACGGAGTTACTGGTCTCTCACCAGGCGCCTCCCTAGTATAATGAAAATTGAATAGTTAGGGACTTTAACAATATATTAAAACTCAGAATGTAAGGATATCTAACAGTTGATTTATTGACAAATGTGAAGTTAACAGATTAATAAATAAATGAATTAATAATAGACTCAAATATAGTGGAAATTGAAATGTTACTTACGAAATAATTGATAAGTGATTACCTCGGTAAAGGGGAGCCAAAGAGTTCTTTTATGTGATTTTGGTGCAGTCAAACATTAACACAAAAGGAGTCTTGAGGAGACTAATAATTATATTTGTCACAGCAAGGAGACCAGACCTTTAAGCTGTATGATCTCTGATAACATAGATTTGCCCTGTGTGTGTTTTAAACAAGTAAATTGACAGAAAGATTACAGACTTACGCTTTAGCTGATTACAACCTTCCAACAACCTTACAAAGAGATGGTTGGTGATGGAGTGAGATCCTTTGAGAGTAGGCTGTTGCCTTTTTATACAGAGGTGTTGGAAAGTTGTTATTGTCCAAAACGTACGTCATACACTTTTACTTTTACCAAAATATCTTAAACTGGAAATGTTGTTGGTTACAATTTTTGCTTAAGATTTCTATACTTGATTTGATGCATATAATCTGCACTGCCTTTCTTACTTATAATTCAGACATTAAATTATTACAAATATTAGGTTAATTTGTTTTTGGAAATTAAATAGCGAATTCAAGAATATGCTATACTAGGTAGCGAATACGGGAATGCCGACCAGATATGGTGGGTACCGGAAATATTCCGGGGCGGACCAAAACCTGTAATGCTGCCTTGCAGTTAGTAGAGGGATCTACAAAGACTACGAGAAGATAATCCCGAACAAATATATCATGGTAAGGGGAAGCAGCAGCATCATTACCACTCTGACGCTGAAGATGAATGACATCGGCAAGGCTCAGAGATAAACAGAGGACAATATCTTGAATGTCTACTTTTACTGCGAGGTCGTAGAGCTGACAACTCTATACCACTAAAACATGTCAAGAAATAGTAACCGATAGTTCATGGATTCTTCTGGGGTAAAATATTCCGGAGTTAAACTAGCCCCTCATTCGGATCTCCGGGCGCGGACTGCTTCAGGGGCTCCAAGAGCAGGATTAAGAAAGACCTTAGAATAGGAACGTGGAACGTACGGACATTATACCAAACGGGCACTCTTCAGGTGGCGGTACGCGAGAACAAGAAGTACGAGCTACACAGTATTAGCGATATGTCTTTGGGAGGGTCAAGATAGCATACGACAGGGCAAGTACACTTTCTACTACGGGAAACACAGTCTCACGACTTCGGAACAGGATTCCTCATTAAGAATAGTATCCTTCAGGCGGTTCAGAATATAGAGTTCGTAAACGAAATACTATCGTACGTTACGATACATTCTCGATGGGGCAAAAGTATTTTATTAAACGTCTATGCTCCGACCGAGGTGGCTACTGATAACGACAAAGACATATTATATGATGAGTTCGATAGCCTGTTTGACCGAATGCCGAAGTATAATTCGAAACTTACGTTGGGTGATTTCAATGCAAAGGTAGGGAGGGAAGAACAATGTAGACCTACTATAGGTAAATACAGCCTTCACGAAAAGACCAACAACCACGGAGAAACACTGATAACTTACGAGATTTCGAAAAACCTACTGGTAAAGAGCACGTACTTTGAACACAAAGACATACACAAATACACATGGGTATCCCCGGACGGCAAAACTCTCAACCAGATCAATCACGTATTAGTAGATAGACGAAGAAACACCAACATAATGGCTGTTAGGTAGTACAGATTGCAGAAGGTGACACCGACCATCAATTAGTGATCACAAAAGTAAGGGAAAGGTTATGCATCGCGAACAGAGAAAGCAAGGGATCAAACAATTGAAATTTGAAGTTATACGATTAAATAATTCGAATATAAAAGAAGATTACCAAATCAAACTCTCAAATAGGTTCGCAATCCTAGCCGACTCGAGTAATAATAATGATATTAATAATGAAATTGATGTAAGTAAGATGTTGGAGGCAATTCGTGAAACAATTAAGAGCGCAGCAAAGGAACGTGTAGGTGAGAAGAAACAACAGCAGAAATTTTCAAATCACCAGGAATATTCATTATTTCAGCCGAATTAATTAAAACAGGAGGAACGGCACAAATCAATAAACTACATAAAATGATAAGTGCTATATGGAGAAAGAAGGAGTTCCGATTTACAAAAAAGACGATAAATCGGACAGTAATACCACGGAATCTCGTTACTTCCAACCTGTTACAAGGTATTAAGTAATATTCTGTTAACACGCCTAAATGTATACGTAGATGAAATAATTGGAGATCACCATTGTGCATTTAGAAGAAACAGATCCACGTTGGACCAGATTTTTGCCTTGAGACAAATTCTGGAGAAAAAATGGGAATACAATGGACAGTTCACCAGCTATTCATTGATTTTAAGAAAGCATATGATTCTATCAAATTGGAAAAGTTATACAGTATCCTGATACGATTTGGAATTCCGAAAAAAATGGTTCAACTAGTGAAGATGTGTCTCACCGAAACCTTAAGCAGAGTACGAATAGTTAATAATATGCCAAATAATTTCAAGATTCGCAACGGATTGAAACAAGACGATGTCTTGTCACCACTACTGTTTAACTTTGCGTTAGTGCATGCGATTTCAAAAATTAAACGGGACAAAAAGGGACTATCATTGAACGGTTTGAAACAACTGTTTGTATGCGCGGATGATGTAGGTTTAATAGGAGACGATATAGATGCACTACAAAGGAACACCGATGTCTTAGTAGAAGCGTGCGATGAGATAGGTTTACAGGTAAACATAGAGAAAACAAAATACATGATAACAAGCCAAAACACAGGGAATGAAGGAAATAAACACATAGAGATGGTGTCATAGAGAAAGGAAATAAATTTAAATACTTGGGAGTATACATAACAAGCAAAAGTGAGGTCACGGAAGAAAAAAAATGTCTCCTAGTATCGGGGAACGCATGTTTCTATACAGTCCAAAAACTTCTAACATCGCGATTAATATCAAGGAAATTGAAATTGAAAATATACAGAACGGTTATTCTGACGGTAATACTTTACGGTTGCGAAAGTTGTAATAGGACCCCTAGCAGATGAACATAAATTACGTGTGTTTGATAATAAGGTTTTGAGAAAGATATACGAACCTAAACGGGACGAGATGACTGGAGAGTGGAGGAGACTGCATAATGAAGAGCTCCACGGACTGTACTATTCACCAGATGTTGTAAAAATAATGAAATCGGGACGACTAATGTGGGCAGGTCATGTAGCTCGGATGGGGGGAAAACGAAGATTATATTCTATCCCGATTGATAGGCCGGATGGAAGGAGACCATCGGAAAGACCAAGACGTCGTCGGGAGGACAATATTAGAAGAGATCTTCGAGAAGTAGATTTTGTGATGAAAACTGGCTTGATATTGCCCAGGATAGAATCCAATGGCGAGCGTTTGTTCCTGCAGCGATGTACATGCGAGTTACATAAGCGATTAGTTAGTTAGTTACTTTAGGTTAAGCTAGAATCTCTAGGTGGTTTTTAATTATGGAGTAGCAAACAAATTTACTACTTGCACAACGTGACAAACAAACATGCTAACCAGCTATTTGTAATGTGTGTAGTGTTTTTTTAAAATTTATTTATGGATTTTAGGCATCTTTGGCTCAGCCCGCGAAGTGTTGAAAGGTATTCAGCTAGAGCGTTTGCCTGGTGTGACTGACGGGAAACCCCTGGAAGAACATCATCATGTAGTAGGGTGGGTGGCCGGTGGGTGCAGCCCACGACCTTCCGAATGCGAATTGTATGGTGGTTCGTAATAACCACATTGTGGGATATTTCGAACATACCAAATTTCTCACCGGCTACCTACACACTGACTTTTACAACCTTCTTGTCATCGGCAGTCATAAACGAAACGTTCTTCGTGTATTAGCTTATAGTGGACTAGTTATCTACACTCTTGCGCTGCAGGTGCATGTTAAATGACTACCAAGAATTAAAGTTTCATTTCTAAACATCTTCCCTTAAGTTTCCATCATCTACTGAATTATCGATCTATCATCATCCATTCGGCCTGAGCCAAAGCTACCTAGTCATATTAAACTAAAAACACATTCAGATTGGATTTTTTTAATACTACACAATTCAGCAAACGTTTACCTACCCTACCTTCAAAAATGCTGGGAGCTGCAGGTTTCTTGACCTTTCCGTGTAAGTTGCAACAGCAATTTTTTTCGCTTTTACTTGAAGTTGCAGCATGAAATATGTTCATCACAAAGGATTAGGGTAATGATAGTTACAGCTTGGCACGCTCACTTACGTGAAATTAATAAATAAACAATATCATAGCTATCTTAAAACATCTGCATGCACTTAACAATATTAACTGACATATGCTTACCTCTAAACTATACGTAGTAACTCAATTATGTAAGTTCGAAGTACTGGTAATGGTGCAATAACAGTCTAGTACAAACAGGCAGTAAATAGTTGCCAAACGCGAAGCGAGCTTGCGTGAAACAATATACTGTTTGCGAGCGTTACATATTACCTCAGGATATTATCAGGATATCGCAATACGACCACATTTGGGATCCTCCTGCCTGGTTATCCCCAGAATATCCCTCTACTCACAAAGCCGGGATTATCCAAGTAGGATTTCCTACGGATATCCTGGGTTTGTCCCAATATCGCGTGCGACCTTGTGACATCAATGGGACATGTTCAGAACGTCCCATGGATGTTAGGTGCTATTAGGGTAAGTGTTTATATAAAAGAAAAAGTAATATTAAAAAAAAACAGAATTAAATTTTGGACATAAAAATCAAACGAAAGAAATTTTGGAAAAAATAAAGGATGGATAGCACCTATGACCAAAGGCGAGTCAAATCAGCCTGCGCAGCATTAATTATTTTTTAAATAAAAACACAGTATATTGTATATTAGGTGGAAATAAACAAGAATGAACATTTCATCAAAAGTAAAAATAACAACAAAAAAATGAGAATCCGGAAAACATTTTATTGAATAAAAATAATAAAATAATTACTCGCCTCAAAATTGACCCCCTTCCCCTTCCCTGGTCTTTCTATGGTTGCCATTTGCCGAGCTTGTGGTACTGAAAGTCACTTTAGTAAGTCAAAAGTGTGTAACAGGATCAGTAAAAATTCAACGCAACGAAATTCTCTGAATAAAGTGAACGAGTTATGTGAAGAAGTAGTAATACCAACATCAATAAACTCGTTACATGTTGATGATGTCCTATTAATATCTAATACAGAAGACGATGTTTTGTCACAGCACGAGATACATACCTTACCAAATCTTTCAATCCAATTATTAGGTAAAGATATTATAACCTATATAGACACAGGATCTAAATATAATTTAATTTCAACAAAATTAGCTACTGTTCTGGGTCTGCATTCATTTTCGGAATATCAAGTGGAAGGTTAGTAAATGAAAATTTGGTGAAGGTAGTAGGCAAGGCTAAAACTACTGTATCGTTAAATGGATTTCACTCATGTGTGAAATTTTGCCATAATCAATGAATCGTTCGACTATGTAATTTTAGCTCGGGATGAATTGAATGTATTATTACCAGTTTGGTCCAAAAGATTATTTCAAGTATCGGATGAGTCAAATATTATTAATAAAGAATATATTGAACCGACACTAAAGCAGATATTGGAACGCGTAGATAATTTCAATCTGGATAATAATTCATTCCAAGATACTGCTCTAAAAACTTTAGTAGCTTTTCGTTGGAGATCCAAGAACGAAAAATTGAACGATTAACTAAATCTAATGTATCGCATAGACAAGAACAGAGCAGTTTGCATATGAAAAGTATTGTGATACAATTGTTACCCCACAGTAAAACATAGGGCTGTCTAACATGAGAATTACTTAAACAATGTTCCTAGTCTATGCAGACAGAGGTTTTAGATAATGAAGCTTTATTAATCCAGAAGTAGAACAGTCTGCTTCAGTTCCGGTTAAAAATCAGAATTTTACTCTAATGTATTTAGGTAAACCGAAGAAATATATTTCAAATGTGAAGGATGTTTGTGCTGATTATGTTATTTCCAAAGAGGAGAAACCTATTTTGCTACTCTTGTTGGTTCGGCAGCAGGAGAGGATTTCAGACGAATCATTTGCTTGCCAATTATTGAATTTATAAGGATTATCCAAAGATGTCGGAACCTAATGAGTATGTAGATGTCTTTTTTCGAAAAAAAAAACAAACAAAAAACAACAACAACAACAACAAACAAACATACAAACATCGATTTCTACGTAAACGATACTGGAGTGACTACTTAGTGTTGAAAGATAGACGCCAGAGCAAATATTTAAACTCGTTTGTCTACTTCCAGTCTAATCCAATGTGGATCAAATCTACATTTCCAACTTTGTTTTATACGCTTGATATCGCTGTGTGGACCGATTGTTTTATTTAGGTCTTAATTTCTTAGTTATTCATGTAAGAGTATACCGTACTCTGCATATAATAGAACATACTGCAAATAATATTTACGTTTTTTGCAAGAATTAAGACATAATTATAAAAAAACGGGCCACACAGCGATATCAAGCGTAAAAAGCTGAGTTAGAATCGAAAAATTGGTCGATATTGGTTTAGACTGGAAGTAGACAAACGAGATTAAGTTTCCTCTCCGCTCCCTGTCTTCATATATGCATGAAATTTTCAATGGCTGCAGTCAGTCCAGTATCGTATTAATGGAGGTCCATAAATACGATAAGGAAAAAAACCAACAGTGAAGACTAAAAACAAAAAGAAGAAAATAGAACAGATGGAGATTATGTTGATGCATAGTGATGAAAATAAGGAATTGTCAATGTGGCTAGATGAGATTGATAGCAGGAATAAAGCAGTTGATTTGGAAGTAAGAACGACTGTAACTGACGAAGATATTACTGCTGGAAGTGTGGAAATGTTATATCCTTTGTTTCGATTAAGGAACTTATTGCAGAATTTAGCGAAAGATGCAAGAGGGGGAGAAGTGCTGAGTGATGGAAATTCAAGCTTGAAGTACGCTGTCTTCAAAAGAAGAAGTAATTTAAGTCTAGGGTTTTAACTGATGTAACGAATGAAATATTGATAACAATCGTCACCCGATTTTTATATGCTTGTCTCTAGTATTCGGATCTTCTGTGTTGTATGTTACGGAATGTTTTGTTTTAGATTCTTATATGGAAGAAACTACTTTAAAATATCGGATTCTATATATGGTATTAGCCTCTCAGGAATTCTACGTTCTTATAGAATAGTTATATTGAAGTTTCTAGATAAGTAATGTGTTTCCAGGTAGTCGTTATACACATACACCTCCATAAACTGAATCAGTGTAAATCTTGACTGCTCCAGAGGACCGACTTCCAGGGACCAGTTATAATGGTCGAATGACCGAGCTCCGAGATTTATTGGTCTTCGTAATATGGAGTTTATGTGAAGTTGCTCTGTTTGAAAATCCGAGGTTGTAGACCTCGGTTTGCAGTGGAAATGAATACCTTTGTTGCTTTGAATTTAAATTTATTTATTGCCATAGGTATAGACTCAGCCCAAGATAGAGTCGAAGAAAGGATATTAGAAAATAGTCGGTTAGGATGTAGTTTCAAGATACTATCCCGACATAGCCCCTGCAGTTTCCTGAAACAACTGTCTAATAGCGAATTTTAACAATTTAACGATTCAAGGTTCTGCGATCTCTGTTGGCGAGAAATCTTTGCTTGCTCGGAACGTTTGACATTCCTGCAATGGCTCTTTACCTTCCAATTACTCAGAACGAATGCCAGAGTTGAGGCCCGTTTTTTTCCTGCTGAGAAATCCATTGAGATAGCATCCCACGATTACACACTTATTGAAATCTGTCATCACTGCAACAGGCGCTGTGACCTTGATAAGTGATTCTCTTCTGAAACACATCAGACATGATTCTGGTTACATGATGGAAGAACGAGGCAAACCAGCTATCATCTCAGGGTGGCAATTTACTTTTGAATAAAAAGCATTCCATTCTTGAGCAAAT
>JAGDQP010057756.1:0-12680 GCA_022664845.1 Lepisma saccharinum
TTTGTTCGGATTTCACAGCTTTTTGTAGGTATATAATATATATACTCGCTCTCTCGGCCTCGTTTAGGTCCTCGCCCCCCGTAGCTGGCTGCGGCCTTAACTTCGAGTTTTTGGGTACTTACGCCCCTTTATCGTAACCACTCTCCAGGACACTGTGCTTCCATGTTGCAGATTTTTTTCCCATACCCACCACCCGTGGGAATGAAATATTTATTGAAACATAGGGAAGCTTTGCCATATTTATTGTAACCTACTTGTGATGATACAGCAAATTTGCTTCCTGCTGGCGGCCCTAAAATCCACCACCACCAACCCTAAGGCTCGAGCATCACCTGATGTTTTGCTCGGATTTCACAGCTTTTTATACGTGTATATATATACTAGGTTCGCCTCGCTGGGTGTGCTGCCCCAGAATTCCGTGTGCGCCCCAACTTCAAATTTTTAGGGTTACGCCCCCTTTATTGTGATCAGACTTTCTGGGGACAGCGCCCCATGCTGTGCAGACCTTTTCCCATATCGCCTCGGGGGCTGCACCCTCATAGCGGTGGTTTGATCCATTTATTGAAACATTTTCGTGATGGTACACCTTCATACCAAATTTCGTTTCTCTAGCTCCAGTGGTTTGGAAAATGGTATTTGGGCGGCTCTGTTAAATTAAAAGAAAGCTATTTTTAAAAAGTTTTCTTACATTGCCGTTACCTACTTGTGATGATACACCTTCATACCAGATTTCGTTTCTATAACTCGAATGGTGTGGAAAAAGTTTTTGTGCGGCCATTTTGATCCAAGTTAACAACTTTTTCAAAAATGTAAATTATTCCTAAACTACTCTTGTTAATACACCTTTATGCCAAATTTCGTATCTCTAGTTCAAACGGTCTGGAAAATGGATTATGAAGTCAGCCATTTTGGATTCAAAATGATGTCTTTGCAGATATTTTGTAATCTACTAGTGATGATATACCGTCATACTTCGAAATTTCATATTTCAATTTTTAACATCTTTTTTCTTACAGAACCTCAAAATCGCTGATTTCGCAATAAACTTTTCTTCCTGTATAACATGCTGACGTTTTGTGACACGTGGAACTCGGCTGCATGCACTGCCGTACGTGTTGATACTCCCCTCGATTCGCTCGCGTCGCTGCGCCAAGAATCCCACGGCAGGCCGCGCATCGAACTTGAGGAGTTTGGAGGAACTGCGTCTTTTTATCACAACCAGAATCTGCAGTGCACTGCGCCACATGATGCAGATATCCCCTCATACTCCAGAGCGCTGCGTCCGAATGGGGAAACGTCCACATTCTGCCTGTATAACATGCTCCTGGCAATGCTAACGTTTATGACGAGTAAAACTTGGTGGGACACGCAGGAGTATTGGAAGTTGGCGCGAGGAACTAAGCTCATCCATATTCCATTTCACTACTTTTGAAGGTTGAAGGAGTTGACTGGACAGTTTGCACCCCTGGTGCTTTTGCTCGAATTTCGCAGCTTTTTACACTTGTGTAATGTATATACTCGCTTCGTCTCATTGGGGCGCTGCCCCCAGAATTCCAAGATGGCCTCGCTGGGGCGCACCCCTTTATTGCAATCAGGCTCCAGCTGGGAACTGTAACCTAGTAGGGGAGACGAGCCGAATTTATTCTAACCTACTCGTAATGGTACACCTTCATATCAAATTTCATTTCTCTAGCTTCAGTCATTATAAAGTGGGGCTTAGGCGGGCATTTTGGATAAAAGATGGACACATTTTTAACGTTTTCTTATATTTCGTGACATACTCGTGATGATACACTGTCATACCAAATTTCATTTCTCTATCTCGAACGATCTGAAAAATGGTATTTCAGCTGCCATTTTCAATCAAAGATGGTGAATTTTTTAAAACGTTGTTATGTTTTCCTAAACTACTCTTGATAATACATCATTATGCCAAATTTCCTATCTCTGGCTCAAGCAGTTGGAAAATGGATTTATGACGCCCGCCATTTTGGATCCAAGATGGTGTCTTTAGAGATATTTTGTAATATTTTCATAATCTACAAATAATGTTGTACTGTCAAACTAAATTTCATTATTCTAGCGGCAGCCGTTTAGGCTGTGTATTCTTTAAAAGTTTAGGGTTGGTGGCCATTTTGAATTCAAGTTGGCGACTTTTTCAAATTTTTAAAAAGTTTTCTTAATTTGCTACCAATGATGTAGTTTCATACCAAATTTCACTGTTCTATCTTTAGCCGTTTAGGCTGTGTATTCTTTGAAATTTTAGGTTTGGCGGCCATTTTGAATCCAAGATGGCGACCTTTTCAAAATGTCGGAATTTTTCCTTTATCTACTTATCATCCTCTACCTTCATACCAAATTTCATGTTTCTAGCTTACTCCAAACACCCTAAACAATATGATGAGTGAGTCAGTGAGTGAGTGAGTGAGTGAGTGAGTCAGTTAGCCTAAAATGTGCAATTTCAGGGGTCCACAACTAGAACATAGTTTGAGATACGAATATGAAATTTTGTACATCTGCACATATTTACCATATCTCCTTAACGGCAAAAGCTCATATTCCTATCTTTAACATCTTTCTTCTTACGGGGCCCCCAAATCGTCGATTTTGCCATAAACTCTTGTTCCTGTATAACATGCTTCTGGCAGTGCTGCCGTTTTCTGACGTGAAGAACTTGGCTCATGCACTGCCGTGCATGTTGATATTTGAGAATTGGTTTTTAATAAAAGAAGGTTTATAGGGCCGTACCTTCTGTATCAGGAAGTACCTAATATTGAAAGAGTAATTGCTCCTTAATGTTATTTTAGTAATGAGACGTTAGTGTGTTTTTGTGATATCTGGTTGTATATGAATTATATTTAATATAGCGGTCATAATGTGTAGTTTTTAATTACTTATTTTTTGATAAGTTAGGATCAGGGGGATATGCTCTTGATTAATTATTTTTCATAATCATGTTACAGGTTGTTGTTGGCTTAGAAATAGCTATCAATTGTAATTTTGTTATAATTTATTTAATGGTTTTATAACATTTTGATTATTTATTTGATTTGGATTATTTTACTATACTATTATTATTATTTCTTTCAAAATAAGAAATTATGATACTATTAGTATATGGTTTAGGTTAAGTTAAAGGAACTCGGCAAATGTATTGCCCGCCTGTTTATCAAAAACATAGCCTTTTTGGTAAGATTATAAGGTCTGGTCTGCGCAATGAATTTTATTTTGAATGGCCGCTGTATTTTAACCGTGCAAAGGTAGCATAATCATTAGTCTTTTATTTGTAGGCTTGTATGAAGGATTGGTCAAGGGAATTACTTACTGTCTTTTTTTAATATGGTATAATTTTACTTTTGAGTGAAAATGCGTAAATAGTTAGGGAGGACGATAAGATCCTATAGATTTTTATATAGCTTTTTTAATTTAAATGGTGGTATTAATATTTTTACCTTGAATTGGCTATATTCAGTTGGTGTGACTAGAAAAATTATAAAATTTTCTTAAACTGTTTCATTTTTCTATGTTCTATAATTTGATCCATTGTTTTGTGATTATAAGATTAAGTTACTTTAGGGATAAAAGCGTAATCTCCTTTGAGAGTTCTTATCGACAAGGGGGGTTGCGACCTCGATGTTGGACTAAGATTTACTTAAGTGTAGGTGCTTAAGGGAAAGGTCTGTTTGACCTTTAAATTCTTACATGATCTGAGCTCAGATCGGCGTGAGCCAGATCGATTTCTATCCTCCTATTAATTAGAATATTTAGTACGAAAGGACCAAGTATTAGTAATATTGATTTGTTTTTGAATGAAATTGAGGGGCTACTTTGGCAGATAAGTGCATTAGATTTAGGATCTAAGTAAGAATGGGAGGATTTCTCATGTAGTAATGTACTATATATATTTTTTTCTTATGCCGTTTTGATTGTTGGGGTTGCTTGCTTGACTCTGCTTGAGTGGAGGGTGTTACGTTATATTCAAATTCGTCAGGGCCCTAATAAGGTTGGGTTTTGCGGGATTCTTCAGCCGTTTGCGGAATATGTTAAGCTTTTTACTAAGGAACAAACGTTTCCTATTATGTATAATTATTATCCTTATTCTTTGGCTCCTATATTTAGTCTATTATTGTTTTTATTGGTGTGGTTGTGTATTGCTCTTGTTGGTTTAATGATTACTTTTTCTTTCGTTTTTTTTGTACTAGTATGTGGGTTTATACTGTAATATCTGCGAAATGATCTAATTCTAATTATGAGTTACTAGGGGGGTTGCGAGGTTTATTTCTATTCAGGTGTGTATTTTTAGTACCGAAAGTTTAATTCTTTCTAGTATACACTGGCTTGTTAATGAAAGTATATGTTTATATATTATTTATCCTATCACGATAATCCTTGATTCAGGTATTTCATTTATTTTTAAAATAAATATGAAGTTATTTGTTTTGAGGGATTTGCTGGGTTTTGGAGGTATGTAGTAAAAATAGAATGAAGTTATCGAAAATATAATAAGGGTTACAGAGCATATTAGAACCTTATTAATAGTTATATTACAGGCTAAATAAATAAATAATGTATATATGTTTCCATTTAACTGCTAGTGTTTGCAACATATGCTTATGGAGGTTTTAAATATATATTTTAGAATATAAAAATGTATCCTAAAATATATATGTGCGCAGGGGCGCTATCGGGCGCAGGGAGCATGTGGTTCCCAGCGGGCGCAGGTAGCGCAGGAGGCCCAGAGGGCGCAGGTAGAAATATTTGGGTATGTATTTCTATCCATTCTTATTATGTTGTAAACATATTGTACAAAGTAAATTCTATCCTGTTTGAGCCAAGTTTCTGTTAGTCCTATGATATCGTAATTCTGGCAGTTACTTTCATTCACTGTAAATAATAATAATAATAATAATAATAAAATAGTGGTATTAAACATAGTCTGACAAAGAGCATTTTAATTAAATTACTGTAGTTTACTTGTGGAAGATGTCTTAGTTTCAGTGAACAAGATGGTAATACAAAATATATTTTTTCATACAAAAAAATTTTTTTAAAGTAAACTAAACATAAGAAGATGAGTATTAATGATACATACTCTTTCAATGTTAAACACCACCTCCGTGAATATTTATTTCCTGAGGGCAGTGCATACAAAATCAACCAAAAATAATAATATTAGATCTTAGGTTTTACAAAATGTGTGGTATTTAGTAATTGTGTTCTATGCATCAATATGATCAAAAATAAATTTCATGTTTTTGTCAATTTTGGTTTTTGAGTTATAAATTCTTAAGAATAAAAATAATCAGTTTATATTTTACGCCTTTTCAAACCTTTAAAAGCCCGAAACTCAAAAACTATTTGTCCTAGGTAGCTCAAACTTGCACCATTTGTTTCAGAATTTCAAGAGCTGTAATTTGACATAATACTTGATTTATTAGGCCAATCTTTATATTTTTTTAAAAATAAAACAAAATTTGTTTTTCTAAAAACCCAAAATCGAAATTATTATTTAAAAAATATATGTATAATGTGCTTCTGATTAGAATGTATGTCAAAATTTCATGATGGTATTTCAATGGGATCATGTTGAAAAAAAGATGTAACAGAAGTACGCAGCCACTTATACATAACGTGTATAATTACCTTAAACGGGTTACTTTAAACGGCATTATGCATAATAACTTTTAGCAAAGTAAATATAATTGGTTGAAATGTGGCATACAGTATTTTCATTTCAGTTCTATTGTAGAAAAAAACGAGCCGCCCTAGCTCAGTGATAGAGCATTGGTGTAGCATTCGGGATTCACACCAGGCAAATACCAAGATTGCACCTTCAACACAGGTTCCACCGCCACCTTCCAGAATCCTCCCCCTTATCCCGGTCTGAGCCTTAGATGCTCAAAGCCCATAAATAGAATTCAATTTTAAAATATTGTAAAGCAAAACTAGTAAAACATTTCAAGTCCAGCCTGACCTCTGTATTTAAAAGAAGGCAGTAAGAATTATTAGTTCACATTTACTACTTGACATTCCTCCACGGACTAAATCATGTAGAAACTTGCACTAAATATTAAAACGACCGTACAGTAGAATTGTTGGAATAGGATAGGACATTCTGTAACAACAATAAAACAATAAAACTGCGCAGTACTTCAGATAGAAAGTACATAGTAATTCAGATTAATACTATTAGTCTAAAGTATCTTGGATCACCCCGTAAATCTATCTTTGATCTATAAAAATTGAAGCAGCTTACATCTCCGTAAATAAGAATGTTTTAGAAACCTTGGCTATTTTAAAAATGTTTCTTAACTAATCTCCTCTTTAGGAAAAGGCTAAAGTGAAAAGAAAACACTCTTCAATGTAAAGTATTGTTACTAAAACTAACTTGTTTAGGTTAAAAGAAAATAATTCCTTCCTAAAGAAATTTTAGCCGTTACAAATTAGACTTTGTAGTTCATAAATCTAATAGTAATAATAAGAGGACTAACTAAGTTCCTTAATCATAATAATATGGAGTTAAATATTACTGAAATATTAACTATCACAATAGTATAGTAGTATATGATTGATAATTAATTCAAAGCTATCAGAGCACAGGCCTTAAAAATAGCAGTAACACAACTTAAATAATAACACCTAGATCTGTAGATAAGGATAATACTTAAACAAATCCGTATAAACTAGAGAAAGATCAACAGTAAATTAAACTGTATTAATTGATAAACATCCTTCATGACGCGGATCCTACTTGATAGGCAGTCACAAATAAATTATGTAATTCGTAGAAATCCCCAAAGTGTAATTGTTATATTGTCGGTCAATGCGTTTATGTAAGTCAAGCCTTGCAGCTTGTATGTAGCTATCAGCGGTGTCCTTTAGAAGATAGGCAACCTATAGAATAGCTTTCTGATACTAAATCCAACCGAAATCAGATTGAATTGAGCAAGTATTGTATCCGATATACTTAAAGGAAAATTCTTAAATAACATGAAAAAAAGTTGATGTCCTCACTTACGAAACAAAAGTAATACAGTCTGTCGTAGTAAAACAAGGTGCATATAAATATGTCAGGTAATCTAAACATGAAGGTATGAAGTACATAAAGCACATTTAAGAAAAGGTAATCTTTTATTGAAGTAATACATCAAGATATAATTGTGTTTAAAACCACTTAAAAGATATTCCAATGGTGAAAGAGTGAAAGTACATCCAACCACAATTTGCATAAAGATAATTTAAAACAATTAAAAGTATTGAAATTTCAAGCATGTAAAGAAAGACATCATCTAAATTCTTATGTGATCGCCTTAAACGTTTTTAACTGGATAAACTCATAGTAGCTCTAAGAAAAGTAAGCTAAAAAGAAAAGAAAATTCAATTGTGTTGTGTTATTAAACTCAAACGACAATTATTTGATTTCATATACCAATAAAGTTATCAGGTAATCAATTAACTAAAGGAGATAACCATATGTTTTGTTGTAAGAAGAACACATCAAAATTGTAAGCTAGTGGAACCAAAGTACTAAATCTTTTGTCAATAAGTCAAATCGATAACTTATATCCAATTTACTGTATATGGCGAAATATAAAATGTCAAGAACAGCGTGGTAACTTGCTGTAATTAAAGCAAACAAAAGAAAATTCGTACAGATCTTATTGCAAGAAATCTAGACGATCAATAATTATTTTTGTAACTTCTCTTTTGATCGATGCAAAGATAAGAATTATAAATGGTATTTAAACTGTATATGAAATGAGTCATTACATCTCGATTGAATTTATTGAACATAAATTATTAATATATTTGATGTTCAATTTTTTTTCTTTTGATTTATGTAAATTTTAACTCTATGTCAAGAATATATTATTAGGTATTCCGTAGATGAAAAACAGGTTATGCAATTCAATTAATGCAATTTTGGATAATATTTATTATCAAATAGGAAATTGACCAAAGTAAAATTCCTTGTTGCTATTCTTGTAATTAGTAAATAACGTTGCAATTTCGATATAACTTAATGTTATCCAATGAAAAAAGAGAGTGTCTTCTAGGTTATTCTCATGAAATACTTTACAAAGAACAAAAGAATATTATTTCCGCACATTGTTCAATATTACTATGTGTTTCATCCCCTTTAGGGAAGGTAGTTAGCAAAAGAATGGCGGTATAAAGTGGAAAACAATCTCAAGATATGCGTGGAAACAAACTACGATAATTTGATTAACAAACAAAAAATGCTTATTTGTAGGATATTATAGAGTTCTTTTAACAAATATTGCAACTAATTCCAAAAGTAATTAGAGTATTTAGCATATAACAGCAGATGTGGTACTAAACAGTCTTACAAGAAAACAGTATTACCGGATAGTTGAGATAAACATTATTGAATGAGAATTTTTAACGTGTGCAAGCACCATACAACATTCAAGTGTATTGCTCTTCTACGAAAACAGAAGTAAAACAACAGGAAAACTACAATATTCTTTAGTCACCAGCATATTCAAATAATCTTAAGATCAATTAATTCAGATGTTGTCAGACATGACTGAGTTCGTAAAAGTCAGTAAAATTTCTAAAAACAGAGCAACCAAATCAACAGTGTTAACTATTTGGGTAAGAATTAACCAATCAAGGATGTACCGTCGAGCATAAACATACTCGTGAATGACAATTTCTCTTTTAAATTATATAGGCAACTACAATAACGTAATTAAAGAGAATAAATGTATATGCAAGAATCTGTGCATAGTTGAAACAAACATGTCATATTTAGTATCATAGTTGGTAGTGAAAGTAATTTAAATTGATCTTAATTAGCGTATTAGGTTATCAACCAATAGTAATTATGCCTGCATTTTAATTATGTGTATTTAAAGGGTTGTTATAAGGAACTAATATTTTTCCATGCTTGTAACTTGAATTAAATACATTGTGACGTAAGAAATGTATTTTCAGTATCACTACTTCCACCTTTTCCGTTCCCTATCCAACAATATCCAAGGAAACTCCTTTGATAACAAAAATTGCTCTTCAAACTTGAATTGACGCCTTCTTTCTCCAAACCAGAAGATTTCTACAGGAGTGGAATCGAAAAATTGCAGACAGCCACAGATAATATATTGCTGGTTACTTTGTATCTTTCTTGTATCTCAAACGTATATCAAATTAGAAAAATACCACAGCGAAAAGAAAAATGACGAATTTATGCATCAACCGAATACAATTTTCTGTATGAATTCCTTTGCTTTTGATGTAAAAATGTAAAATTTATCTGCTAATTGAACTAAATTAAACGCGAGTTTACCTTTCTCGTATGTCAGAACCATGCCTTTCGTTTCAGCATTCTGTTACGTGAGACTAGCATAATGGAATCTGCATTTTCTCCTCCCTTGATGTAGAAATAGCAAATACTCTGACAGTGCCATTATTTCGTTTACAATGTCATGAAATTTAAGCTAGAGCTGAAACAGTGCTCGAGTGATCAATAAAACATAAACGACCTGTTAAAGCACCATCATCGTGCGTTTACTTCGGCTGAGGAATG
Source organism: Lepisma saccharinum (assembly GCA_022664845.1). Lineage (NCBI taxonomy): Eukaryota > Metazoa > Arthropoda > Insecta > Zygentoma > Lepismatidae > Lepisma > Lepisma saccharinum. The sequence goes on from JAGDQP010057756.1 coordinate 9,551, forward strand.
TTGACGTTGTTTCCCCACCTTCCGTCCATCAACCCACTTGTCATGTGTTTCACTTCATGTCACTAGTTACCTGACATCCGAACAAAAATGTTCAGAAATTTAACGGATATCTCTTGCAAGGAACAATTTTAAAAAGTTCTAAGAATGTTGTCAAAGGTCAGTTTATTAGGCCTAAATTTAGTGGATTAGCAGATATGATATTCAGCTTTCCTGATATGAGTCTAGAAACTAATGTGTTAACGTGCGCCTGTTATTGTTTCTGCTGGGCAGAAGCATCACTCATTTTACAGGATTAGCCTTTTGGGCGGAAAAGCTTTCGTTTTATGTTGAGCTAGTAAAGAACGAAAGTTTATTGTTTTTATTACGAACGATATACTCAAGCATTCTTAGAATAAGACCATAGAGTTAGAGTTTCCTTCCTAACTCTATGAATAAGACGGTAGTTTTTTTGTTTCACACTTTGGGAAGCGTCAACAAATGCTTGGTTACGACTCGAGTTGTGGTAATTACATCTATATCAAGCAAGATATGGTACGTAAGTATTCTAGAGTACAAGTAAACGATTGCGAACGTAAGGGAGCATACTTGATCAGGTAACAAACCAATAGCATCTATGAAGAAGTTTTTTGAACAGGCAAAGCATCTAACAAGATTCTGCTAATTGTATGAGAATTATACTATTTGGCCGCTTTAGATACCGCAATAAAGATTTGTACATTTACCAGCTTTTAGTTAGTAATGCAACATCGGCTACGATTTAGGTATAACACCGTGTGTACGTATCATACTATTATATATATAGCATATATATTTGGCGCATTCTTGGTTGTTTCTACGTTCCTGTATAGTGAATAGAGTTTAGTGATAATCTACGGTAATATCTGATTTTACCAAGATGTTAAGCAATATTCCTATTGCGTGCTTTGAGTACTATAAAATGGACATTACTGTGTGTATCGACCAATTCTTAAGTTACTGTAAAACTTATAACAGTGATGACAAACAAGTACATCTCTTCTTAGCTAACATTGGTCATGGTTTATACCCCCGACTTAAAGATATGTTTGCGCCAGCTGATTTGGGTGAACAATCATTCAGTGACATTCAAAACAAACTTAAGGATCACTTCTCGCCTAAAGTTAATGTCATAGTCGAAAGATTCAGATTTCATACCATGAAACAGTCAGATCTACAGTCAACATCGGATTTTATCATTCAACTTCGTAATCAAGCGGTACGCTGTAAGTTCGATACTGTCAACGATGACATGCTTCGAGACCAACTTGTGGTAGGTATCAGACGTGATGATACTAGAAGACGATTATTGGCAAACGAAAACCTAACTTTGGTGAAAGCAATTGAGATCATATAAATAGATGACCAAGTTGTCAAAGACAACTCATTCTTCAGGAATCTCAAGACTGCTAGAGATTGCTGGTCCATTTAGTAGTTCTCCTTAAGTACAAGCAATTAATAAAGTTGTAAACAATAATATCCTAGTGTGAAGGTTTGCATAAGATGCGGAGGTTATCACAAAACCAAATCAGATCACGATGGATGTTTCGCAAAGAAACTGACTTGCCGGAAATGCAAAAAAATTGGTCACCTTGCTAAGATATGCCAGAGTGGAAGAACCGTACAAGTCGCGGAGGTTAAGCAGATTCAGCCTAATCCACCTTTAGCCCCAGAAGAGGACCAATTAATACAGATGTCTACTATTCTTTCAAATTGGTCAGTACAGGAAGAGAAACCTATTACTGAACGAGTACGAAATGATATATTTTGGGTTGAACATGACTTTTCTGTTAATGAAAATAAACAATTGGATGACAATTCATCTACGGTCATTAATCTTCAAATCCAAGATAAATCTGTTGGCTGTTTTATTAACACTGGATTTGATTCTAATTTGATGTCTATAAATAAGTAAGTGGAGTTAAATGCTTCAAATAATTTACAGCCAGACAAACAGTCTCTTCGTTTGATCAGTGGTTCTGAAATACTTGTGTTGGGCAAAGTTTCATTAAACGTTAAGAAAGATAATTTGATATGTACTTTGGTATTTCTAATAATATTACTTGATTTACCAATGGTATTACTAGGAGTCCAAAGTTTGAATCTCTTTTATCCGCATTGGAAGCTTAATGTAGTCAGTCACTAAAGATGTTTTAGTTACAACAGATCCAGAACAAATAGTTAATCATGAAAACAACTTAATTAGAGCAATTGATGATCTTTGTGTTATATTAAAAGAAAATTATTCCAAACCTGTCGAAATCATACGGATACACAAATCCGAACAAAAACACCAGAGGTGCAAAAAGTGGAGCCAAGTTCTTTAGCCCTAAAAAGGTGTGAAATGGGAGACGGATGAGCCAAGTTCCTTGGTGACAGCATGTAACAGGAACAAAGGAACTTGGCGCGAGTTGGCAACAGCCTTAGAGTTGGTGGCGGTGGACGTAGTGGGTTTTAGGATCCCCACCACCCTTATAGCTTGAGGATCATGAACCTTGCCACCTCGCGCCAAGTTCCTTTGTTCCTGTTACATGCTGTTACCAAGGAACTTGGCTCATCCGTCTCCCATTTCACACCTTTTTAGGGCTAAAGAACTTGGCTCCACTTTTTGCACCTCTGGTGTTTTTGTTCGGATTTCACAGCTTTTTGTACGTGTATAATATATATACTCGCTCGCTCGGCCTCGTTTAGGTCCTCGCTCCCCGTAGCTGGCTGCGCCCCCAACTTCGAGTTTTTGGGTACTTACGCCCCTTTATCGTAACCACTCTCCACGACACTGTGCTTCCATGTTGCAGGTTTTTTCCCATACCCACCACCCGTGAGAATGAGATATTTATTGAAACATAGGGAAGCTTTGCCATATTTATTGTAACCTACTTGTGATGATACAGCAAATTTGCTTCCTGCTGGCGGCCCTAAAATCCACCACCACCAACCCTAAGGCTCGAACATCATCTGGTGTTTTGCTCGGATGTCACAGCTTTTTATACGTGTATATATATACTGGGTTCGCCTCGCTGAGTGTGCTGCCCCAGAATTCCGTGTGCGCCCCAACTTCAAATTTTTAGGGCTACACCCCCTTTATTGTGATCAGACTTTCTGGGGACAGCGCCCC
>JAGDQP010057757.1:0-12680 GCA_022664845.1 Lepisma saccharinum
AGTATTATATATGTTAGACGTCGTGATTATCCACCTTTACTACCTATATGTGATTATCTTGGTCAACTAGAAAATAAGATTCCTCCAGGCTCGGAAATGGAAATGTTTATTGGATTAGGGCCAAAGCATTACAGTTATCAGCTAGAGGAAATAGCTACAGGTGAAATTCAACATGTCATTACAGTTCGAGGAATTACTTTGAATCAACGAACTCGAAAGGACATAACTTTTCAACATATGTATGATTTATTTACACAAAAGTATGAATGCAAAAATATCATTACTACAAATCATATTCTTAGAAAACCAGATTATCGTGTCTTGTTTAAAACACAAAGATATGCTGTCGTTCAACATCAAAAGCGTCGCAGATTAACTCCGAACAGTACTGAAAATTATCTAACAGTTCCATACGGGTTTCGAGATAGTTAAACAAAATAACATGTAAGTCTGAAATATGTTATGTATTGCATTTTATTCATATACATTCTACAAGGTGTTAGTCCAACTTACTTGTTGTCATTGTTCTTAACAAAATGTTCAATCTGATTTTCTAAATAAAGTTCATTACATGTCAGTAATTTGGTTGGCAAAACTTGTGCAGTTTTTGTCTTAATCTTAATAACAATACTCTGATTTGTATCCTTCAATGTACAGCGTCTCTTACGTAACAGTGATATTTTTAAATTATGTAGTCAAAGTGTACATTCAATATTATATACAATACTGTTTCATTCAATCAAAATACTTTAATTATACGAAAGAAAAATGTATTCAACATGTTCGATTACAAGTTTTTGGTATCAGTTCACTTCTTATTAATACTTTCCGCGTATTATATACGAGCTTCTTAGAAATAAACAAAAATGTATGCTGTCAGTTTGAGTATAATCATTTTCATCTGTTGCAATATCATTTGTCTGTATAATGTTTTAAACAAAAGTAATAACAGTCAGTTTTATGTGATTACAAATCAAAAATTAAATACTTGTAAAAATGTATCAGTCTATTGAACAATAAAAAGGTTTATTCAATTGAATCACTGTTTGTTTTTTTCGACTGCAAATAAAACATCCATCATTCCAGTTGTTCTTCAGCCGCAAGAGTATGCGCAATTTCTCCAAGTAGTTCTCGTTTGATGATATTATTTTTATATATGCGTTCAAAAACTTTTCAATTGTAATGTCTTTATCTGAATGAGTGTGTATAAATCTTTCTTAAATTTCATTATTTGTAGTAAAGTCAGCTAACATTTCTATACCTTTTTTTGAGCAATTCGTGGTCCAGGTTACTATATTCATCTTCTTTAGTTTCTGTAGCAATAAAATTAACGCAGAGTAAACATGACCGAGGAAAACTCGGGGTCCATTGCTTTATACTCCTGAAAATACAAACAGAACAAATTTCCAACGTGGAACAATTGCACATAGCCATCGTTGGAGGTTTCAACATCAACTAAGTTCGACTCCAGTCATTTCATATCTTTATAGAGTACTGTAACCAATCAGAATGTGTTTTTCATTTCAGTTGTGGATTTTATGTATCCAATAAAATCATTGCAAAGACAAATCTTTTAAAGCGAATGTTACTATTGCACTGACAACTCAAATACTATTAGTTTCATAAATGACGTATTTATTTAATTCATTTGCATTTACAGCGCTATCCATCCTTGGATAACTTCAGTACAGTCAGCAAATACTTTATTTGGCACAGACAAGTGTCTTAATTATTAAATGTATCCAAGTTCGTAACACTTCCATTGATAAAATGGCTATTCCACATGTCATTACAGTGCTATTTTACTGATATTTGATCTAAGATATCATAACTGTGCAATATTATTAAATTATTAAAGTATGTAATATTTTATATCATTGAAAGTATTACACGTTATAATACGTTATTGCCCTCAAGGCACATTCGACTCATTCTATAAAAAACTTGGTTCAAGTATTGTCCGTTCCCATCAGCATGTTAAAGTTCCATTTCGGAAGCCTATATTAAACTGTTGTAGCATTTTTTATGTGTACAACAAGTGTCTCTTACATAAAACTCTGTTTTCCCTATATTTAATAAGCTACGACATTACATATTCCAAGTACTGTTCTATATACATGTTTTATTTCTTTACATTTATATATATATATATATATATTTGGATTTAATGTCAAAGATCTTAAATATTTTCTCGTAATAATTTAATGTAACTCAAGCACGTTCAATCACACTTCATTTTGTGTCCCATATTTTTTAAAGTTTGCAGGTTTGAGTTTCTAAATAATATTGCAAGCTTTTCTTAGTTCAGCAGGGTTTTCAATTCCTTCGTACAGATCTCTGTTCTCCTTCAAAATCAATCCATAGATATTTCTAACAATATTTGAAAGTATTTACCATCTGTAGTTCTATAAACCGTCACCAACTTGCTTTTGTTATTCCAGAGAGCAGCAATTATTATTTCCATTTCGTTACAAATAAATATGAGCACCAATACAAATCAATTATTCTATTTACTAAAACACATTACGGGCAACCATGTTTTTCAGCACAAAAATATGCTCAGGGATATAGTTTCGGCTCAAAATTAGGTCCCGGGATTCAGTTCCGCCTCATAGTTATGTTCCGGGATGGAGTTCCTGTGCACTATTGTATGCCGGTATGCGATTCCAGCGTCTGCGTTATTCCTAAACAAGTAACTAAAGTCTTTATTCTTCTCTTCACATATGTATTTATCAGTCAGCATTATTCAAATGTTTCAATACCAGTGAACACTATAATCCTCTGTAATCATCACCACTATACCACAACAAATTCATTTTATTCAAAGGATATTTATTCCTTCGTCAATCATACATTACCTGTAACATCTTAAAAACTTATTCAAAAAAACTTTATTTAAATCCTGACTTTATCCAATCAACTTTATCCGCTTTCGGAAGCCTGTTAGTTTGAGTTTAGTCAAATCACATTTTATTTAGGCAAATAAGATCATTTTTATTTCAGTTTCTCTATATCACACTGCCAACTTATATTGAACAGTTCTGTTCGTGTTTGTTATCTTTTTGTAATTTGCCCATGCTTTCGGAAGCTTGTCAGTACAATTGCCACCAATATCACATTTTATTATGCAAAACGAGTGTTTATTATTCTCTCTTAGTTTCTGTATGTCTCATTAGTTTTCTTAATGCAAATTCTGTCCATCTGAATCACAATCACAATTGTTCAGTTATGATAGTAAACGAATAGTAACCACAAATCCAATCGACCCTCCGAGCACAATGAACTTTTCTTTTTCTTTATTCTGTCCTTTTTCGATTCATTTTTTAATTTGGTGCCTAATTTATGTGGATTCAGCAACAACATAGGTAGGCGCTCCTTCTATTTCTTAATTTTTTCCTACAAGCCAAGAGGGGTGAAATTTGTGGTACATTTCTTTAGGCAATATTTAATTCCGTAGTAGATTTTGTGTTGGCAGCTTGTTTTCATCAACGGCGGAGGGGAAAGTGGGTGGGTAGTGGTATGCGCTTGTGCCTTCTAAAGACAATTAGTAAGGGGCGTGATTATGGTATGCATTCCCTCGAAGTTCCTACTTTTCGGTGTCCCCCGCTCAAAAAAAACAAAGACTAAAAAGAAAGATCAATATGGTTGATGTATTCTCCTTCTCCTTCATAGTGAAGTAGGCAAGACGGCGTGCAACGATTTAAAAAAAGGAAGTTTTTTCTTCTTTTTCTTCTTTTAGTTCTGACAAGCAAAGAATAAGAGTATCACATCCATTCATTCAAGATTTTTCATTACGGCATTGATGTACTTGTTTTAGCAATATTTAAAATAATAATCATTATTTACGGGAAAAGTATTGAATTATCATGCTGGTTGCTAAGATATTGAGTACACTGTTATTACATACATACGCTTAATAGCTTACAGAAATTGTAATTAACATCAACTGACACGAATATACAGTAATAATTCGATTTTTAACACATTAACAGTTACTATTCTTGCATTATGCATTCCATGACAACTAATTACATAAATTATTCTGTATATTGCAGAATTATATAAATTATTCTGTATATCTTCATACTGTATATTACGTAAGGGAACTTTACTCACAGATAATGCGGTTCACGCAACAGCCTTGTATAGTAGTTCAAAAATTGACGTTAATCGTGTGGCGCTCTCTACCGTGTATGTGTTACACTTTATCGCTAGTTAGCTACTATGGTACAAGCAGGGTTTCAATCGACGAACCTAAGCGTCAGAGGTGAGCGCTCTAACTATTGAGCCACCGCGGTACTGTTTGGGCATACCTAATAATAAAAACACAGTTGCTGTAGCTTCGCCGACTTCAAGTGGAGTCAATTAACAAAGAATAACGCAGTGGCAGTATTGAGGATCGGGTAGAGGCCAGCTGCGAAAATGCCTTTAAGGAACATTTTGATGTAATATGAAAACTATTAAGTTCGGAAAACCAGATCCGGATCTCAGAGGATCCGGATATCCGAAAGTCAGACCTTCGACGTTTCGGATATCAGGTCCAATCATGGTTTCCGATAATATTTTCGGTTTGGGGGAAGGTCTAAAGTCAAAAGTAGGGTGTAAGTGAAGGTTTTACGGTTTCTATCCATTTTTCACTGATTTTTTTTAAGTTGGGGTGTCCAAACGTTTGGGGCTAAACACACCCCACGGGTGTCTGGCGGAATCACTGCGTCCAATGGATTCGTGCGATTTCGGTCGCAGATTCGAAGACTCGGTATTCGGACTTCGTTATTATGATGTATCTGAAACTGTGATGCCGGGATGGTAAATTATGAAAGGCCGTGGCCAATACCTTCTCCATCTTCTACGTACCTCAGCCCGGCGTGAGCGGAAAATGACAAAAGGTCATAAATAAAACAAATTTAATTAAATGTATCTGAGACTCGAAAAAAATATAGAGATTGTTATTGTTTTCTTGTCCAAAAGAAGTTGATAGGAACATGGTTTTTTTCAAAGCCCTTTAATTTTTCTCAAAGCAAATGAATCTGGGAAAGTAGTTTCAATTTCCTTACATGCCTGCATGCTTAAAAGGGAGGAGGAGACTACATGTTTTTGTTCATTCCATGTAACAATGCAATGTTTATTGCGTGGTTGCCGAACACCCACATTGCACAAGGACGTACCATGGACATGCATGGAATATCCCTCCCGGGATATAGGGACGTCGAAGGGACAACTTGTCGGGCTCGCAGGACGTCCTCGGGACATTCAAAGGACGTCCATATGTCCGCGAATATCCTGGAAATGGGAGTCCCACAGGATGCCCGTAGACACGCCGATTATAACAGTAAAAACAGTCGTAAGACGACGTTTAAAATGGCGGCGTCGTTTCGAGAATAATGAAAAGAAAAGAATCGAACCTGACATTTCTAACCTCAACTAATGGTTGCTAACACACTTATTATAATAGATATGATAATATCGTAACGTTATTGTGGTAGGTAGAGCAATGAAAACACAGGATTGACTTGTCTCTTTTCACCTTTTTATTACAAAACTATACAAGTTGATTTCGGTTGACAAAAATAGCGTCCCGTACGAAACTACGGAATACAAGGTATCTCCTTTTCAGTAGTGTTCACTGATAATCTTAGGATGTAGATTACTGGCGGAATGGGTGATTTTACCTGGCGGAATGGGTGATTTTACCTGGCGGAATGGGTGATTTTACCTGGCGGAATGAGGAGGATCACAACGCCGACAGCAGGTTGGAGCTATTGCGGTGTTGGAAAGTTCAATCCCGACTGCAGATAGAACGGAGAAGGACTCAAGGCTCTACCCCAAAGAAGGTAGATTAGGATATGAGGATGGAGGAGTGATCATTCCCGCAGCAGCATGATGCCTCCATCTAAGCTGCGAAGCCTTTTATTATGTATCTTCGGGTGTCCACCAGGTAGGATCCATGTCCATGACGTCGTCGTCGTTCTTCGGGTCTTGTGATCACTACACTCCGTCTTCTGCTTCTTTGTTTGTAAACAACATGAGTTTTTACGCACCCCACATTACACCCATACGCACAGTGGACAAAAATGCGGATCTTGCCGGAAAAATTATTTTATGTACAATCAAGCCAGCATCAAGAAAAGTGTATTTTGTATCGAATTGAATGTGTTATCTGATCTATGACTCTATAAAGTACGATAGTACTACCAGACCATACGTTCTTGTACTAGCGGCTGTATGTTGAATTATGTTGAAACCTTATATGAAATCTTTATGTAGCGGTACAGTGACAAATGCTATGCGAAACGTATTACAATGTCTTTATTGTTTTATTGCATGTAGTGAGAAACAAAATGTAACAGAAATAAATGCATGCACAAATATAATAAACACGCAGTAATCCAAACGTAATAACGTTACGTATATATGTTAAAGTCAGAATAGAATTCTGCAATTAAAGAAGGCATAATCAACACAGGACTATAAATATAAGGTAATGGATTATGCGATGAGTATTGCATATATGGCGCACATAGACAACTTAAATAAGTAGGCTGACCTTTGAAACACAAAATTCATGAAATGTAAATTTCAAGGAATCGAGGAAGGAACCTAAGAAATTTAGGAAACTGATTTTTTTATTTAGCCTATTACAGAAAAACTGAAAGACTCAGCAACTAATAAAAATATAATGAAGATAAAGTAAAGTTCATTTCCTAAAAATACGTGAGTTTTATTATCCCAAGTCAACACAAATTAGACAAATAGACTTTATTGTAAACTGTAAAGAACTGTTTTCCTCTTACGTAAACTGTCTGTATTTGCTTGATCTTATGAAAAATAGGAAATCTCGCAAAATAGTAGAATTAAAACAGACATAAAAGTTAGAGTGAGAATTTAACTATAAATATCTAAATCTAAGTCGCCACTTTCTCTTTGTTCATTGCTGCTGCTGTTATGAACATTCGACTCATAAGAATCCTTAAGCAAACTCAAAACTTCATTAGGTAAGGAATTACCCTTTTGTAACGTTTGCAGCTTATAGATGAAATAATAAGATCTGGCGATACAAGTATCAGACGGAAATAGTCTTCCATGTTCGCTTTTCATGATGTTTTCTTTGCATGACCAGATCTAAACGTCTAGAAATCTTTGTTCCTGGTCTTTTGGACCTCTTCAAACATGTGTCCAATCCAAAAGAGAAGAAACACATTATATTACTGATCCAGGGTTTGGTCTATACTGTTACAGCTTATGAGCAAGAGCTGTAGTTTAACTTATTGTACTCCTTAAGCACACAAAATTCCTTTACTGTTATTTCTCTTTAATGATTCCACGTAAAGGTTTTATATTTAACATTGGTACGAAAATTAATTCACTTTCTTCATTTACATATTTAATTACCTAATATAACAATAGTTTCATTTGAAAACCTTGACGGGGGAACAGGGAGTAAAAAGTAACAGCGACTGGAGCGTTGCCGTTCGGTTATGGCAACGCGAAGTGAGTGAACGGCTGCAGCGGGTTCAGTTTCGTTCTTTTCTTTAGCGGTCAAACCGGCATCGCTGTTACCATAAGAGCAACAGTATACTCTTAAGTCTGGACGGATAATAGTATGCTTGCCTTGTGCATCAGCATTTTGTGTGGACATGTAGAACCAGATATACAATTGAGTATAAAGTTTGGCTCTGTCGAGGAGAATGTATTTAGGAAAGACATTTGTGTTAGTACAGAGGCTACTTTAAACTTCTGTTAAGATGACAGACAACAGATAAGTTCAATATCTGTAATTTCTGAAGTCAATTGAACATTCTAGAAAAGAAACGAAAAGGTGTGTTGCCGTTATAATACCCGATTTTGGTTAACTACGAGCAACTCCGAAGCGTTCGTAACATCACCTTTCTGTGTTCCGAGAGAGCTAGAGACATTGTGGCTAGAGACGTAGTGGGCCAGATGCCAGCGACGAATGAACAATACAAGTATGTCTGCACATGTTTACACGTCCACATACGGTACTTGGTCGAATATCCTCTTCGGCAAGCGTCAGTGGAAGCGGTCATAAAATGTATGGAAACATATTGTATGCACCTGGGGATACCATCCAGATTTCTTTGCGACAACGACCCCTGCTTCGTGCCAAAACGATTCCGAGCTGCAATGGTTAAACGAGGTATTCAAGTCTGTTACACAACCCTGTATAATCCTCAATCAAACCATGTCGAAAGAATTCATAAAGATAAAACCGACTTGGAGACTCTTCTGTTCACAGACCCACACACATTGGTACCAGCATCTAGTAGACATCATTCTATTGTTAAATAATTCTCTAAGTGAGAATCTCGGAGTAACCTCAGCCCAATTACACCTGAATATGGGGACGCGGTCACCAGTGTGGACACAGCTACAAATACCCTCTAAATGGGAGGAAAAGACACCTTGGAGACAGAAACTTATCATGGCCGATATTTGAAGAAAAGGCAACAGAGAAAAGGATGAACAAATGGACAACAACATCCTGAAACATGGAGCGTGGAAGAAGGCTGCTTAGTATTCACCAAAAGCCATGAATTGAGCGACGCTTACAAAAAGCGTATAAGGAAGATGCTTGATTTATATCAGAGCCTCTACCTATGCTTAAAAAAGTCGGGCCCCAAGGTAGTGGAACTTATAGTTCTAATTACATGAAAAAGTAACGGAAAGTTTCAATTGACCAGTGTCGCTGTGGAAGTCTACACAGGAGACTTATGATCGATGGATCGAGTTGGTAAAAGCACATGTTTCCAGTGACACCCTTCGGCGGATACAAGACCATGCCCAGCGATTCATCACACGTTAGTAAGATTTAATTGTCTGCAGCGCTTGTGTGAACAGTGCAGTGTATACTAACTAAGAGTGGTGTGCATTCAAAACGGTCCCAGAATACGGAGCCCATTTGGGCGCCACGTGCTACAGCCCGTATTATACCGGTGTAGCACCAAGCATTTGTAGTGGAACATTAGCGACGCGACCATGTGAACTTTAGTAATTATTTTCTATAGTTATTCTAATATTTATAAACAATGTTTAACCCGAAAGTTTATGAAAATTAAGAAAGAGAAGAGACATTAATAATTTTATTATAGTTAATATTTGTTTAGAGTGCAATTTCATGTCAGAAAGCGACGAAAGTTCATGTATACACTTTGATAGCCCGACAGAGGCGGTCATGTAAATTAGATCCATCGATCGAAAGATCGAACGTTAGCAAAGCACGAAATAAATGTGTACCAGCAACTATTTGCTGTTTCTTTTGAATTTATTAACCCTTCCTCCTTGGAGGTTCGCCCAATTATTCCGTATCTCTTTTAAGAGGCGAATAAGTGGGTTTGGTAGTCTCTTCAACCGAGAGGTCGTTGTATCAGGGGACTGGACTCTCATTTAGAGTTCTCCTTTAGGAAAACAGGTCTCTGACAGAGAGGTCCTCGTCGAGTGACTGTCCTCTCATTTCAAGAGGATACTCGTGGGTGTGTACCTCTTATTGAGAGGCCATAGAGAGGATTGGTCTCCTTACGGGGAGGTTATTCTCTTAACAATTGATCGCTGGGACACTACGTGCCCCTTCAACGTGGTGGTAGCAGCACGTATTCTTCACTTGACAGTGATTCTACTTCGAATATTCTTATTTCCCTCTCCACTCGTAGCAGTTTCGGGTCTGATCGATAAGGGACCATCAATAACTACTACTGGCGTCTGAACACGAACTAGTAGAAATTGGTATATGTTACCCTATATATATATGGATAATAGAAACCACACTCAAGGATATAAAAATTTCATAAACTTTAGGCCCTTGGGAAAAACTTTACTTTATGGACTGCAGATTCCGCCAGCTCTTGAACCATATGTACGTTCTATACCGCTCCTTGCCTTGCAATAATTATCGCAGTTACTTCCACAAACACCTCGTGACAACCAACAATCCAAAAGTTGTTACTAAAAACCGCGTGTCATTATTATGAGTTCCTTAAATATACACTCGAGTTGATGAACACATTATAAACATGGAGGTATGCGGAGGAATTGGCTACACTTCGTGTTATGAACGACATGTATTTTGCCATAACAATGGGGACAATATCTTGAGCGAGCAAAGAGGAGTTAGTTAAAGTTAGGTTCGTTATTTCTTTCATTATAGGGTTATGTACATGGCATATAAAACACACTGCTTGTGCTTGTCCTCAAGGCGCAAGAGGCTAAACAGTCCCTAGTACATCTCACTCTTATTTCACTCCCATGACTAGAAACTTCGTTATAGTTGACATTTAAGCGTTATAGTTGACGCGTTGGGAAGGTTACATTTCTCCTGTCAATTTTACAGCATTTTGGGACTTAAAATAAAGTAAACCTGGACCCTTGTATACCTGAGCAGTTTAATCTTCTATAACTGCTCCTTCCCGGCACACGGGTTATAGTTAGGGAGAAACACTTAAGAAGATACATAATTTCATGGAAGCTAAGTATTTGTGAAAATTAAATTATTTCAGTATGCTTCACATTTATGGTAAACTACGAACCCACGTTCGACCACGAGAAAGTAGACTCCCGAAATTGAGTCATGTGTTCGAAACTGATTGTTCAGAGTGCCCTCTTCTGAAATATAGCCTCAGTTGTTTGTCCGCCCCAATAAGTGAATTTATTTACATAACCTTTAGGCATCTCAAGCTCAGAGAGTAGTTTCCCCAGCATTTGACTACTCTAAAATAGGGTTAATTGTTTAAAAACATCGATATAGAGCTGAATGTGTTTTTTTTTTAATTCTCAACTTGAAAAAAATCTTCCTCGTAACATGCGCGATAATTGAAGTCTGCATAATTTTTCTCGAATTTTTTGCCACCTAAAATAATTACGTTACTATATTGATATCTCTTTTTTTTTTTACACAACTTAAATACTCTATCAAAGAGATATATTTTTTTTTGCACAACTTAAATACTATCTAAAAGTTACTCGTCGTCATCTACAATTTCTTCTTCACACATTCTAATAAATGTAATTATTACTCTATCTTTTTCTCCATGACGTAATTATGCTTTAACCGAATCCAAGCTTTAACCACCTTTAAGAAACCGTTTTGGTCGTGGTAAGCTCTGAAAGTTTTATGTTGATATCTTTATTCGTTTAAAAGTTATTAATGTTTTAATGTTTTATATTGTAAATTTCATCCAGGATGTTAAGCGATGTTCAAACCTCTAGTATACGTTTCATAACAACTCAGTCTCGGTCGAGACGATTAAATAAGTAGTATGTCCGCGAATTGATCTTATGAATATAGAAGTTTTTGGGGTTGTTTGGAAACATATTGTGATTGGCTCTTTATTAAGAAGACTATATTCTAAAGTGTAAACGTACATATGTAAATACTATTGTAAAAATCTGTATAAGTATGTGTATCGACTTTGTATCCTTAGTTCGTCAAACGCACGCTAGAATAAGGATTACTCCCTACTAACGGAAAGTTCCTATAATAAAGAAGCTATTTGACATCTTCAGTCTTACTTTTCATTTCAAGTACCGGACTTCCGGTAATGCCTTGTTTACATTACTAACATCTTACCATGGTTAACGTTAACCTGAGTTCATTTTAGTAATGTAAACGGTAGTTACCGTTAATGCGGGTTTCAAATTCAACTAGCGTCAACTTACGACGGTTATCTTGTAACGTTAGTAAGAAACGGCTGTCTAAAAGCAAGTTAGTTATTACACACGAATCACTTTGTGAGTTTCTTTCTTTCTTTATCGATATATATAGTATAATAGCGGTGTGTATCACTTTTAAAATACAAAAGAATGATGGCAGAAGTAACCTACAAAACATGACGCTACAATCAATTCATTTGTGTTCATTTTTTATAATTAAATTCTCTCCCGTGTAACAAGAAGATTCTTTACTCTACGGAAACCTCAACCTGTTTCTTTACAGACAATGGTAGTATAAGCACGATAACCAAGTTAAGTTCGGTAGTCTGAACGCAAGTTAATTTTACCCATAAGTTTTACCGTCATAAAATGTTAGTAATCTAAAAAAAGGCATATGTAAGGTATTAATTAGCATGTGCTAGCGGTCCAGTTCCCTCCTTGTTAGCAAGAAAATCTGCAAGCTATAAACTTCTAACCCACTTAGAAAAGCAAGGTATATTATGCACGACGATTGCCGAGTAACATCCAACAGAAGCCCTGAGAAGAAGACGCAGCAGCGTCTATAAGAAAGGCACCTTCTATCAATAAATACATTAAAGCTTAACACAGCCCCTTTTACAAATCCTTCGCAAGAAATAATGCAGCTTAGTGATTGCTTTTATATAACCGTTGAGAATTCTTGATCTTTATTAAGTTCTAATAGATGCATATGTATGTTTCTACCTCCATATGCAAATAATTTCCCAAATAATCTGGTTCGTCACGTAATTCACGAAGTAAATTTAAACGGGAATTAAAGGTTATCCCTCTTCGGTAACCACTTCCTGCACCACTTTGCACGATGCCATTCAAGGTTTTTCTCTTTCCTTTTGTTAGAAAGACATGCTGCAAAAAACTGTTTGTATTAACACTTCTTCCTTCGTAATTCTACTTATCTGAACTCAAAAGACTACTATATGAAAATGGAGCTGTGTGATCACCCAAAGTTTACAACGTTTTAATACCCTTTTGTCTGCGGA
>JAGDQP010057758.1:0-12680 GCA_022664845.1 Lepisma saccharinum
GTATGGAAGACAGTAAACAATTACATCCAAATAAAGCATATTTTAACAAAACGAACAGCACTTTCGAGATATCCTGTACATTGACGTTTAGAAAATCGGCCTGAAACCCTCTATTGGCTAGCTGCCTTAAGATGACATTCTTTAATCATACATCACAATTTTCCTTATTTTAATGTATAGATAAAGAGACATGTATCTTAAAAGGTATACAGTACCGCGTGGGATAAAAAAAATAGCTTTCCCCAAAAAGTCGCTTCTCAGTTTTTCACGCATAAACACAAAGATAGCTTGAATAAACTAGTACAGATACGCCCCGTTTTCGTGTTGTGAAGGGCTGGCAACCTTATCTCGTTGCTTAGAGTTGTGTTATTAATCCACGGAAGTCTATCAGAAGACCGTCTCTCGAACTATGGATTAATCATTGAGCTTGAGCTTTAAGAAGCGTGTTACAAGATCTGAAACCACATCGACGGGATCTTTTGTACGCTCCACGCGAAGATGGTCGTGGCACGAAAGATGACGCTTGTGCTCAGAAAGCTCAGGATGTGGATATGTTGATCGAACACTCGTTCGAGAGGTTGGATAAAAATTGTCATTTGTTATGACATCTGTAATTCAGTGCTTAAACGATGTGAACTGCGTACTGAAAAACAATGTCTCCAGTTTGAACAATATCTGCAAAGAAATTTACAACAAAACCTGTTGTTTTTAGTTTCAAAATTTTAGAAAAGCGTCTTTGGTACCGCGACTTTTAACTAACCCTGTATATCTGATAACAAATGGATATCCTCCCGAGTTCCAAAGAAAAATCATGTGAAAAAGATTGTTCCTATAGCATTCCACAGCCTCTCTTATCTCGAGTTCGGTCAAAACTGGAGAGATTAGGTCTCCACAGAGAATAACAGATAAAGAAGAGCATGAGAAAATGTCATTCCATCTTTTCTTCATGTTTTACTGTCGTAACTTCACGCTTACGAGAACTGATCTCATTCCAGGCAACATTTAATTAAAGGTAAGAGGTAACAAGGAACAGCTTGTTTATAGAAACTCTGTCTACCAACAGTTATAGCATACTTTTAATTTTATGTTTATACTTTTCCATTGTTCTTACGCACTTATTTCCGAGAGTGGCATGTGGCTGTTTCTCTAAAAAAAAAAAAAAAAAAAAAAATCTTAGCAACTCACTCCGGGATAAACAGAAAAGATCCGTTATGGCCTATTTTGATAACGTAACATCTCGGAATAGTCTTGGTGGGACTAGAGATTGTGGTGTGGTATCACAGCATCTTGAACCATGATTCGGTGAAGTGATACACCGCTAAAGAACTATCCCTCTGAACAGTTCTCCATAACAATACACACTGATATGCCATCAGTTATAAGTGGCGGCTGTAGTTGTAGCTCGACATTCTGCCATTCTCTTCCAGTTGAATAAAACCTACCTCATGTGGACATTGGCAATAATGGTCAATTGACCTGATGGACTTGAGGCAGGCATGATCATGACTCAGGCACGTAGCCAGAATTAGATTTAAGAGCGAGCCAAAACTAGATATAATAATAAAATATTTCATATTTTTACATTTTGCGTTCTTTGTTTGTGCTCTTAATGCCTGTTTGTTGCTGTACCCTTGTCATTCTCTTCATCTAACATGATTTGTTGGGCTTGACTCGCATTCAACCTAATTTATTAAGAATGATCTGTAGATAAACAGTTCCGATCACTTCAATTCCAGCTTCTTTTTTTTTCCACAAAACAAGATAGAAAACAAACTGTAGAGAAAGCATGGCTGATTTTATTCAAACACTCTTTGCAATGATCTCTCCCCCAAATGTCTTGATTACTGGTATGACATCTAGGACTCTTTATACAAGGGCTGTATTAAGAACTTTTAAATAATGGAGAAAATGTATAAATCCCACCTAGCCGAACTTGTGCCCCTTCAAAGCACACTTTTCCACTGCGCACGCACCACTCCCAGCGTTTCTTCCTGTTCTGAAATGACTGGTGGAACTTCAGTTTTGGAATTGCCTGAAGGTCTTACAGCAATTTCTCTTGTATCTCCTCTACAGTCTGGAATACGCAATCTTTGAGGGGATTTCAACTTAGAGAAGAGGAAGAAGGCGCCTGGTGCCATATCAGGGGAGTAGCCCGGTTTTGGGACGAAAGTTGTCTGGTGCTTTGCGAAAAACTCTTGAACAACAAGTGAGGCATGGGAATGAGATATTATTGCAATCCATCATCCGGGACTTCTTCTGCCATATTTATAGCCTCTTGCGCCGCATCTTTTCTCGTAATCGGTGCAGACTAACGTAGAATGTGTAATCACTTTACTCAAACTTCAAATGGACAATCCACTGCCAGTCAAAGAAGACGATTAATATCACTTCAGTATGGGATTTACTCATTCGTGCTTTCCTGGACCGTGATGACTGTTGTCCGATCCAGTTTGATGATTGTAACTTCGTTTCCATATCGTGCCTGTACACCCACGTTTCATCACCAGTCACCACAAGCTTTAGGAAATTTGAACCAGCATTTGCTCTGCGTAATAACTCCACAGATCCTCGACCTGAGCTTTAGATGCCTAAAGGTCATAAATATAATTCAAACTCCTGACACGGCCTCCTTTTGTACGACTGTTAACAGACGTGGCATAAGCTTAGCGACCACACATCGCACCTGCAGTTTTACGGTGAAAATTGTGTGAAACGAGCCTTATTGATGTTTAGCTCAGCAGCAACTTCACATACTGTGAGATGACGGTTTGGACGGATGACTTCTCGCTCCCTTTCCATGTCGGTAGATGTGGACGGCAGTCCGGATTTTACGTCGTCCTCGGTAGAAGTTCGACCCAATTTGAAAGTCTATATTATTTGTAACTTTGCGTTCGGCACAAACATTCCTCACCATGGCCATCATCCAACATATCGAAGGTCTCTGTGAATGTTTAGTGCAATTTGAAATAGAATTTCACACATACTCGATTTTCCTATATATTTTCATTATAATAGTAGGGATAGATGAGCATGAAGAAGGTAGAATTTCTTTTTCTTTCCCCACTTTTATGGCTTCAATATGGAACTCTGTTTTCTCATGTCTTGGAAGCCCACGACCACAGTCTAGAGCAAGTTCCAGTTTCGATAACCATACAGGGTTTAAGTTCATACAGGCATAACAAAATGCCACATCTGTTGCGATAGAGTAGTTTATACAGAACAGCACGAAAACAATTCTCACTGGTTCCGGAAATTATATCAGCACTGATTGCTTTATTGGCTCACCTGCTGTCCCGAATCAAAATCTTTCCTGTTCCTACTTCCTGCCTGCGACATGTAATATAATGTGTCGGTGTTGGTTATTTCCAACAATTTACAATGTCCACAACTACTTACTTCGAGCTCCAGTCGACGATTCCTGCTCACAAATAAACGTCTATACATGATGCTATAGATCACTTTACCTTCACAGTTACTCGTTCACATTCTCTCATAAAAGACACATCTACCCAGTCTTAAAACAATGCACGAACTGCACGAACCAATGAGATATAAAAGTCCAGTGGTTGTCATAAGATGGTTGTAACAACATTCCAGAGGCTTCAGCACCATTAAGTGGCCACACTGGTCTCCAATATAAATTTGTCATATGAGGACGTACACGTGGACGGCCGTGGCCAGTAGGACGGCCATTATGCGACGTACTTTTGATATGCAAAATGCGTAGCTGGGATGTATACGTATGTAGTACTTCTTTCTGTGCCCTTATGGGCTTCATGCGCCCTAGCGCTCGAAGTGGTCTATGCCGTCTATCTCACCATTAGGTGGATACCCCATAAATAAATAATGACATGTCAGTTCATATTCGGAGGGTTAAGTGGACACTATATCTCGCTTAGGATGTAGTAAAATATATTCTCTACTGCAATCGGTAAAAAAAAGTAAAGGTATCCCCTGTGCGATACGCACGCGCCGTGAAATGCACATGGGGAATATGGTGCTCCACATATTCTCGACCTACCGTACGAAACGAAGTGAGGTGGTCAGTCCCACGTCCGACCGCCTTTAGCACCCCAAAGTGCCCAATTCCCAAGAATACTAAGGACACTCTGATACTCAATTTGATAGGAGGCTGAATGCACCTCAGAGCGCCAGGCATGGGAACACTCCAGCATGATGGATATCTGGAGCAAAACTACTATGTCACCGAGTTGGCAGTTTCGTTTATTTTTTTCAAATGGCATTACGTCGTATTATTGCGTACTTGGCACTCTTGTGATGATAGCATCCATACACACCGCAGTGCTGCAAACTATGGATAAGACAAAGGTTATCGCGAACTAATACAAACCTTAATTTTCCTACGACATTTCATCCATACTTTGAAACACTGCGGTGTGTGCTTTACTTATGTTGTTTACTATCACTAGAGGATGCCATATACCCAATAACACGACGTAGTGCCATTTGAAAAATTTTAACATTGCACAGCGTTGGCAGCCATGACCCAGTGACATTGTATTTTTACTCCTGATATCCACCATGTTGTTGGAAACAAATTTCCGCAAAGAGAATTTTCATTCAATGCGTCGTTTCTGTTTTATTTTTTGTTTTGTTTTTTTGTTTTTTTAATCGTTGTTAGGTGTCAATTTTGAACTCCCAAGTTGGAAACTTGTATCTCCAAAACTAAGAGGAATGTCACCCATGTTCATATGAACTTTTTTTACTTGTTTTGACATCAGCCATCACCTCCTAAATTTTTGCCGTGCATTTTAGTTACACCCTGTACGTATCCTCCTATCTATCAGCCTCAATATTTTCTTCCATAGTTTTCCTGTTACTCGAATAATAAACAAAAAGTATTTCTGGCGATGATCAGAAACATATTTCCTTTATTATGCCTTAAATACAGAATTACCTTGAACAGCTTGTGATAGTTTTTATCTTCCTAATATATTTCTATTGCAGTTCTTTAAAGGACAAAGCGCAGCAAGACTTCCGATCCTAAGAAATGTGTTTTTGTTATGATTTGACTGCTTTTTTTGTCCTCATTCTTTTCAGCATCCAGTTCCGAGAAACTGAAATTGATTTCCCGCCCTCCGCACCCGCCCGCTCCATGTTACTCAGTCCATTTTTTAGATAACAGCATAGAAATCCCAGCTTCCCTCTCCCCACGTCACAGCACAGAAGAACGCCTCTCTAGGAATTCTTTTGACGTCAGAGCATTCCGCTCGGCTTGCACTGAATTCCAATCAATAGCAACGCCATCATCTGCCTATTGTAGGGTTGACTGACGATGTGATTGCAGTAAAATCTAGCACAAGTAAGTCTGATCCTGTGTTGACGTTTGGCAACTTATAACTAGAATCATAGTAAGTTTCGAGTTGAATTGAATGGAATTTAGTTTTTTAAGACCTTTAGGCAACTTTGGCACAGGTCGGATGGATGATAATGGGATGAATTGGTGGAATGAAGAAAGTGGGAGGAAACAAGAGCACCCGAGAAAACCAACGCACACTGTGTTTGTCCACCACAAAGCCCACATGGCATGAGCAGGGATCGATCCTAAGTTTCGAGCTGAAGAGACGGTAACGTATACTCACTCTGTCACTGTTTAGCAATTTATCGTCCTGACACCTTTCTTCCCTTTTCCGGAATCATCTGCCTCGAATTTGAATTTTATTTGTGGCCCTTTTTAACTTTGGCTCAGTCCGAATGGGTGATGAGAGAATTTCTGGGATGAAAAAAGTGGCTGCAAACGGGAAACCCCCACACACACACATGGTGTTTGTCCACCACAAATCCCGTACGGCACGATCCCAGTTCAAACCGAGGACCCCTAACACCAGAGGTAGCGAGCGCTCTACCACCGAGGGGAAAGCAGGATTTTACCCCTCGGAAATCTACCCCACGAGAAAAAAGTGATGTCACAAAACTTGTGGAACAGTTACTCTTAGAATTATGTTCGTGGCCGGAAATTTACCCCCAACTAATTATTACATAGCCGGTCAGATTTTGATTCATACGATTAAATTAGAATTGTACGAATATTAATTAAAATCCCGACTCGGAATTTTGCACACACCCCCTCCTGAAATTTACCCTCTAGTGTCTTTTAAAATACAGTAGGCGGAATTTTATCCCCCTGAATTTACCCCCTTAGATTAAAATATAGTGGAAGACGGAATTTTACCCCCTGAAATGTACCCCCTCAGTTTAAAATAGCGGAAGGTGGAATTTTACACCCCTGAAATTTACCCGCTAGTTTAAAATAGTGGAAGGCGAAATTTTACCCTCCTGAAATTTTTACCCTCCATGCTGGTGCGATAAATTAAAAAAAGCTGCTTTATGCCAAAAAAAAAAGTTTGCTTGTTGAATTTCCAGCATATCCAGCTTAATTGCTGGTCCAGCATATCCAGCATGAAGTTCCACCACAACCAGCAAAAACCAAAGCAAGCATAGTTGCTGGAATTTGCTGGTCCATTCAGTTATGCTGGCACCAATTTCCAGCACCAACAACTTAATTTGCTGGTTGGCACCAACAGCTGTTATTGTAATTCAAGTTTAATGGTAATGCCATTTGCTGAGAGCTCTAAACACTACAAGCAACCACTTTTCAGTTATTTGTAAGATCTCTCTTAAACATGTAACTCAAATTCTGCTCTTGTGGCACTTATTGAGGGGGTAAATTTCAGGGGGGGGGTAAAATTCCGACAAGTGATGGTGGAGCGTCTGCGTGACTGTGTAGGGGGGGCGGGGAATCCGAGGGAGTAAATTTCAGGGGGTTAAATTCCGGTTTCTACAATACTTAGTTTGACACTGCGGGGTAAAAATCCAAGGGGGTAGATTTCAGGGGGGTAAAATTCCGGTAAGTGTTCTAGAAAATAATAATATTAAATAAATACAGTTTATTAAAGTATGATTTATTAACCACAGGTTTGATTGAGAGTGTATCAAACTAGAAATTATTTTATAAACTAACAAGCGAAAAATGTTGGAGGCCGGAATATTACTTCCTAAATAGTGACGTCAAAATTACGTAGAATCTGTTTGGGGAGGGTAATTTCAGAGGGGTAAAATTCCGGCGCCCCCCACCGAGCCAACTCGGTCCAACCATTCACATTCTACACAAACGAACTTGTATCTACACAAGCGAACTTCACATTCTACACCCAGCGGGCGTGGCTCAGCATTAGAGCGTTGGCTTAGCATACAGGAGGTCGTGGGTTCAATCCCAGCGGCCGACCATCCTGATTGAGTTTTTTTAGGGTGTTTCCTCAGTCACACCAGACAAATGTCTGGATGGTACCTTCAACTTAGGCCCTGGGCGAAAACTTCCAGCATTCTTTCCCCTCCTCTATTCCGGTCTGAGCCTTAGATGCCGAAAGGACATACGCAACAATTTGAATTCAAAACAAATGAATTTACACTGGATTGATGAAGTGTATCTGTATGAACCTTCCCGTTCACTACATGGAAACACTAAATTTTCACTTAAACTGATTCACTTAAAAGATTAGACTGTACACGCTCCCTGTCATCGTTTGCTCTGCTTGATTTATTGGTCTGGCAAGGAACTCTGCCACACTCCACCTCCCTCCCAATATGAGCTTGAAGTTCAATTTACTTAAGGCCTTGAGGTATCTCAGGCCGGGAGAGGATGCTGGAAGGTAGTCGTCCAGGGCATAGTTTGTAGTTGCATCCCGGCATTTGCCTGGTGTGGCTGAAGAAAGCCCTGGAAAAGAGTCAACTCATTAGGGGGTGTAACCCCTCCAAATCCTTGGCACACACGCCCAACTTTAAAATTTTTACTGTTAAAAATCGATAGAAGCCCTGGAAAGCTCAACTTACACCCCCCCCTTCCTCTAACTTTGGCTTTACTTACCCTAAACTGAAAATCCTAGCAGAATCGCTGGTATGGGTAAAATTAACATAAAAGATTAAGTCCCTTATTTACTACAAACAGCAAGGAATTAGGATATCCGATGTCGGGCAGGGCCTAGCTTGAAAGTACCATTCCGGAATGACAGGAAACTCCTGAAAAAAAAAAAAACAGTTGGGATGGCCGGGCCTTGGTTCGAACCCAGGACCTTTTGAATGTGACCAACTGGATGACGGCGACCTGGTTCATTTGGTTCATGTTTACTGCTATATCGAACCTGTAAGTCACTATGTCTAAGGAATGGCATTCCTCAGCAAAAACGTCTCCCGGGGCTTGGTGAGCGGTAATGGCATCTATTCCAATGCCAACCCGGTATTTGCCTGGTGGGACTGGGAAGAACCCTGTAAAACGTCAATCTGCACGCAGCCAGACATATTATTAGCATTTATTATTCACATTCTCATTATTATAACAATATTCCTGGTACTGAGTACATTCTGCTTATATGCGTAGAAAATGCAACCACGGAAGATATAAAATGGAATGTTCATAAAATAGAGATCATATGCCCGAAATTCTAAAATCATTCTGCCAGCGTAATTCGATTATCGATTGTCTACTTAAGCGCGTCTCTATAGTAACTCAGTAAGGGACCTTCAAATATTACGTGAGATCGGAGGAAGGGGATTCAAGCTTCGCTTATTTTTGTTGGGCACTAATGTACTACTAGAGACAGTAGAATTTCGTGAATAACGGGTCAGTTCTACAATCTACCGCTAAACTTCTAGTCAGCGCTAAGTTGAGACCAAGTCTGATTTTGACCAATGAGAATACTCAAAATGAGAGTTGTCCTCAACTTAGCGCTGACTGGAAGTTTAGCGGTCGATTGTAGAACTGGCCCTAAAGGAGTTTAAATTTCGTGAGTAGCTAAAAATTGTTTCCAATAACGGTTCAAAATTTTAGACATAAACCTTCTTCTCGTGACGGGCCGAAGTCAACAGTTACTAGACTGGCCCATATAAAATAAAGTTTTATAAACCTTCTTCTGAAGCATCCCACTAGAAACCTAGAGAAAAATCTGCTAATACTGTCGTTTATTTATTTAAGTTTTCCACATACTTCTGCCTCATTTTCAAAAACAATGAACAATATTTTAAGCACATGTACAACTATGAAGGAATTTATTTCTCAATCATTCAGCTGAATTTTCATACACATGAAAGCAGCTCCAAATTTGTCATGGTCACATTTGTTTGATTGTTGGTCAACACACAGGAAAACTTCAAAAGAATCCCTCACAGTCTGCATTGGAAACTTTGCTTTGCTCTTTCCGATAGCGAGATTACTGGTGGAATGATATTTTACGTGTTCGATTTGTTTTCACAAAGCCTTTCACCGAGAATACCGCCAAACGCATACAATGAATGGCCTTGTGATAATGTTCGAATTTTTTCAGCTAGATGGCAAACCATGTTCGTAAATTTGCTGCATCAATGGAGGATAAAGTGTTCTACATCTAACATTCTCTGTGCTAGGTGAATCCGATGATCGGCTTTTGAAGACGAATTTTTTTTTCTAATTGTTCAGACACTATTTTCGTGAAAATGGTATAATTTCCTGATTAGTGCTCAGAATTCGTGGATGGAAGCATAATGTCCAGCTTTCGCGAGTATTTCGTGAGTTAAAAAGAACATTTTTCACAAAATGGTAAGTCATCTATCAACTCCACTAGATTTCTTGAGTGTTTAAATGTTTTCGCGAATTCGCGAGTCGAGAAATTCTATGCATTAGGGATAGGTAATTTGCTTAATATTGCTTAGAAGGCGAAGGGTCTAAACTGAGTAAAAATGTGCTGACGTACTATTTAAACGAGCCCCTGGCGTGATTCACGTATACGCCCACGAAATTCTGAATTCCAAAAAAGGATATACCTTCCATTTCAAAAGGAATACACCTAATATATTAGCAACGAGGAAATAGGAATATTGCCAACATATGCTGTCCTTAGATCACCCCGAATTTTTACTTTCCATAGTAACTAAAATTGTTTTGAATTTGTACTTAGGCATCTATGACTCAGGCCGGAACAGAGTGGAGAAAGGGATGCAGGAAGGAGTCAACCAGGTCTACGGTTGAATATACCATCCCAGCGTTTTGCTGGTGTGACTAAAGAAAAGCACTAGAAACCCCTCAGAATGGTCGACCGCTAGTATCAAACACAGGACCTCCGGAATGCGAAACCAACGCCCTGTCAAGTGAGCTACGGCCGCTCGGTGAAAAAAAAACAACTCACGTATTTTCTTGATCTCTTACTGCGACTGGGACGGTTTAACACTTTACTAATGTGTTGTCAATAGCAGATTTTATTTGAGCTTGACTCCCAGTTAGAATTTATTTGTAAACCTTTGACACCTTGGGCTCAGGCCAAGATGGAAGGGTACATGATGGCAGACCCTTCAAGGTACCATCCCGGCATTCGCCTGGTAAAACTGAGGGGGGGGGGGACTCAGGATGGTCGTCCGCAGGTTTCGAACCCGCGTGTCTGCTTATAGCAAATCCGAAAGTCAGCGACGTTACCGTCATGGACCACGGGAGTTGAGTCCCCGGTCAGAAGAATATTATTTCTATGCGCGTGGCTGCGGGTTCAAATGCGGGGTGAGGGAATACGAACGGATTGGTTCGAATGAAGCCCGTAGGTTCTATCCTTAGCAGCTCACAAACTTGTTTAGACGTTAATAATTCAATTCATTTTATTGTGCCAATTGGGAAGACAAGAAAATGACTGCAAAAATGAACTGCTAATATCTAACGATTGGTTTTTACATAGCCTTAAAGCATAGTATTAATGTATAGCCTACTTCTTATCAAGCTATTAAGTAACAACAGCACTAATCAACGTTCTGTGAAGCACCGGGACGTTTGTCACGTCCTTTCAAATATGCTATTACACCGACACTATAATTAACAGGTAATTTAATACGTAAGTAAACAGACAGTGAAACACGCTGAAAGCACGTGAGCGCTTGCAATAGCGATTTAATTGCCTATAAAATAAATATATATATACAAATAAACGAGATACACACAGAGATTGATACAGAATAAAAGAGCATCGCCGACAATTATATTTTATATTTTCAGACAGGAGTCTTAATTGAGGCCCGGAAGCATACTTCTTTTCACGTCCAAAAATACACAACTGCAGACAAACTTGTATACAGTTTAGTGTTTTCATTGCATATGATAAAAAAACTGATTTTCTAACCTACGTCTCTCTATTGTATAATCAATTTACCAGTGCATATGAAGAAGAAAAAAATAATCAAACTTGGCTTTTCTAACCTATGTCTGTGAATTTTGTAATCAATCTTTCCTTTGAGTATGAAAAAAAAATCTAATCTAACTTTTATATTTCATTGAAGCAGAGCATTTTTCGAAACCGGAAAAGAAGAAAATGTAATGTTCCTTAAAAAATAAATAAAAAGTTGAGGTGATCGGTTTCGAACCAGGGTTCACTAGCGCCCTAGTCCGATGCGTTCTCCACTAGGCCTAGTAATGCGTAAAAATCCAGGCTTTTTATTTTGGGGTGAAATAAAAAAAAACGGGTTTAAACCCAATAAGTGGGTTTTTACTTTTAAAATGTACAAGGAATCTACATTTTAAGCCCGTTTTTTCGTTAAAGAAAACTGATATTTGTTTCATACAACTGTATATATATATATAGTTACAAATAAACTCTTTTTGTAATCTATGTAGCTACTGAAAATGTGAACAAAGATCAGTTTTATCATAAAGTACTACTAATACGAACGAAATGGCATGCAAAACATAACAATGTACGTTAGTCAGTCTAACATATATAAGTGAACAGATATGTTTATATCTGAGAGAATATACTGCGAATACCTAATATACGATATATACACACTAAAACGCTTCTATCTTGTTAGTGTACAACGGTAAAATATAAAAACACAATAAAACCCCTGTCTAGGTGTATTGTGTTAATGTAATGTATATTGCTCAAAGCGACATTGAAACTTGATTATGTGGCTGAAACATTATTCGTAGTGTATGCTTTTGAAATTATTATTCAAAAAGAAATATAATTTTAAAAAAGGCTAAAATATAAAACACAATAAAAAAAACCTGGCTAGCGGAAGAAACAAAAACCCACTTTTTAGTTTCGCTCGCACCGGGTTTTTTCCCAGTGCCCATTACTAGTCGGGCCCCTCCAAGGAACGCCCCAGTGAATTAGTCAACAACCATGGTACTTATCCTCTGACTCTCCGCGAGCTGTTAAGTAAGGAACTACGTTAAGGCATAGGAATGGTATGAGAAGGTACACAAGGCATTTCCCACTAGGTATGAGACACAGAAAGAAGGTTAAACAAAGAAGAAAGGAAAGCACGAAGAAGATTTTTCTAACGGGGAAAAACCAAGCCGGCAAAAAAACTCATTCGGAATTATAATAAACCTGAATCCCTAGTAGTTAGTACAGCAGGTAAAAACTCCACAAAACACAAACTGTTGCTCAAGGCTTTCCGAGTGATATTTATAGCTTCAACAGACTGAATACAGTTTTGTATTTTCAGGCGTGAAAAAATATGCCGTCCGGAAAACATCAGAAAATAACAGGACAGATTATAAACATGATCAAAAAGTACACGCACTGAATTTAATTACATTCGTATTGTAATTCTTTCGTCCTCACTGTAGTTGCGTATATGCAACTACTCGAATAGATACTGTTGTTAGAAAGGGAGATCTTCACACGAACGAACCCGCTTACATCGAA
>JAGDQP010057760.1:757-12679 GCA_022664845.1 Lepisma saccharinum
ACGTCTTCCCATATTACTGAGATTAATAGTTTTCTTACACACTTTGCACCAAGCTTTCTGTCTGTCACACTTCACTTCAGAAAGCCATGGAGAAAACTCAGGATGTGTGGTTTCATTCAACCACTGAAAACTGAAAAATGGTTTTTTGTCACTCATGATGAATACTCATGCCATTAACAATATAACCTAAAACAAAAACAAAGCATTTCATAAGAAAAAATAAACAGCAATAAAAACAAAATAGCTACTTAGTACAACTATAATGGTTAAGGTGAAATTGGTGTAGAATTAATGTTAGACAAAATATATTTTATAAAATTTCCCTGACTTTCCCTGATCTACACCATTTTCCCTGACCGGTAAGAAACCTGTATAATATAGTCATTCAGTGGTGTGTGG
The DNA here is from genome assembly GCA_022664845.1 of Lepisma saccharinum. NCBI lineage: Eukaryota > Metazoa > Arthropoda > Insecta > Zygentoma > Lepismatidae > Lepisma > Lepisma saccharinum. Next base: position 1,157 of record JAGDQP010057760.1, read on the forward strand.
GCACACGTCTGTCTGATGAAGTCGTAGGAAGAGAAAGAGTAACGTTTCACGTTTCTCCGACTTTCAGTCAGTGTGTGTTTCTTCTCTAGTTGAGTTATTTTCCTTCTGTTCAGAATTAGCATGGCGTTAGATGGTGAACAGATGGTTTATAGTACATTTTATCTTCAGCGTTGCCTATGTGGCTGTATGATAAAATATTAGAAGTTTATTCACGTATCGTCAGTTTATAGATTGAAGAGCAGTATTCATGTCCTCCTTTAGTAGGACATCTGTTTCGTCGGCTCTTATATAATATCACTGAATGTTCCCCTCTTGTTTTAAGAGATGTGCTTTTGCTCTGTCTGCTTTTGGCAGTGTAGTTTGATTTCTCTCCTGTGGATGTCTTGTGTCGTCCTTTTTGAGCCACATTTTATTTCTTCTTCTAGTGTTCAAAACCTGTTTGTTTCGGCTTGGAACTGACTGCTAAGTTGAAGCAATCACATCTTTTGTCCGGATCTTTCTGGGACAGTCATTGGAAGGTGTTGGCTAGATTTGTGTCGTCCTTTTTGGTTACTAAGCCTGTGATAGTAATAATGGAGCTATTTGGTTGAGTGCGTAACAGCTCTCGGTTGGGTTCTGGGCTGTTACATGTTCAAGGCTAGTTGTTGGTTAAAGCTACTTTGTATATGATATAAAGGAATTGCATCTTTAGACCGAGAACCTGAACGGCATGGTGTTTCAGATTGAAAGGGTGACACCAGCTGAATTAGGAAGCTGTTGGTTAAGTTTCTCCTCCATTATTGTAAAGTAGATTTTAATTAAGTTTAGTACTGTTCATTCAAAATAAGCCACACTTCACAAATACAGGAAGAAAAAAGTACACAATATTGCGTCATTTCTATATCTACCATTTCCCATGTTTCGTTTGGATTAAAGGAATTTCTGTTCGGATAGATGAAATGATGTCTTTGTTTACAAAATAAAGAAACACATTCAGCAGGCGATATCTGGCGTAAGCTTCCATCTAAGGGCATCGACGTTCAGCAACTAGACCACACAGGCTGAGTATAATACAATTAACAAATCTTCATGGATCAAAGTTCCATGCTTTTTTAGTGAGGTTAATATTGTATAATTGGCTGTTAAGGAAATAAACAATCTTTGAGTCTAAAATAACGACTCCAAATCTATTTCTGAAAGTAAAAAAAAAAAAAAAAAGCAAATATTCATAGACGTTTTAACATATTTGCTCTTATTTTCCCCTTCTGATTTGTAAACTCACGTTTAGTGCGCATAGAACCACTTGAATGAACGTTCTAACTTTTCATTTGTAACAAAATTCTTCTGCTTCGGGCCTCTACATTTTTGCTTACAGTTCTCAATTATTACACACGTGCCTCGCTATGCTGATACGAGAGTTCTTCAAAAAGTTTCCGTATTTTTATATTTTTGCGGGAAACGGTGGGGGCGGGAATAGTAGTAATTGATCGTGTCCATGTGACTAGTCAGTCGGGCAAGCTGGCTAATCCTACAGTTTAGTAAGGAGTGAAGACGGTTTCGAAGCTTATACATTCCACCGTTCAGGAGCAGCGTTCTGTCATACACTATTTGTGGGCACTCATTTCCGTATGTGTGCTCAGTACGGAGATAATGTTCTCTCTCGTAGAATCGACTATGAGTGAAATGTTTGAAAACAGCAGTACGTATGTGACGGGTGCATGACGCTCCGGACGTTTAGCTACAGCCAAGATCACGAGGAATAAGACAGGTACCTCTGAATAAGTACCTAAGTCGAGCAAGATAGGTTACGTTAATTTATATATGGACATTAGTGTGTATATGTATGGGTTACCTACGTGAGTGTTTATCGTAGGCCCCTTGGCCTTGTTAAAATACTATTCAAGTTGCATACCAACCACGATGGAATGTAATCTTAGTTTTTCCCCCATCCGAGCTTAAAGGGCTGCTTACCTTAGTCGTCGTGATTAACCTTACAACATTGGTAAGTCGTAAAGTCCGTGAAGTTATTAATTATCCAGTCTCGTCCATTCTACAGTCATCTCGACCCGTTTTGGCCCGTATATCTTTCTCAAAACCTTATTTTCAAACACTCGTAATTTATGTTCATCTGCTAGGGTCGTACTTCAACTTTCGCAACCGTAAAGAATTACCGTTCTGTATATTTCAATTCCAACTTTCTTGATATTAATCGCGAGGTTAAGAGTTTCCGGACCGAGTAGAAACATGCGTTGCCCGATGCTAAGCTACTTTTTATTTCTTCCGTGACCTCGGTTTAGCTTGTATTTATGCTAAAGTATTCTTTTTTTATTTTCTCTATATTCTCATCCTTAATTGTTAAGCATCTATTTCCTTCACTTCCCGTGTTTCGGCTTATCATCATGTATTTTGTTTTCTCTATGTTTATCTGGAGACCTATCTCATCGCACGCTTCTACTAGGACATTGGTGTTACTTTGTAGTGCATCTATTAATAAATCTACATCATCCGTTACTTACAAACAGTTGATTAAAGCCATTCAATGTTACATTCAAGCCTTTTTTCCTACTTTATTTTCTGAATCGCATATTCTAACGGAAAGCTAAGCAGTAATGGTGACTAGGTATCACCTTGTTTCAATCCGTTGCGAATCTCACAACTATCTTACATATTATTACCTATCCGTACTCTGCTTATGGGGCCGCTGAGACACATCCTCACTAGTTGAACAAGTTTTTCGGAATTCCAAATTGTACCAGGATATTGTATAGCTTTACCCTCTTGATAGACTCATATGCTTCTTAAAATCTATGAATAACTGGTGAACAGTCCTACTGTATTCCCATTTCTTCTCCAAGATTTACCTCAAGGTGAAAATCTGGTCCAACGTGGATTTATTTCTTCTAAATCCACATTGGTGATCTCCAATTATTTCATCTACGTATACGCTTAGGCGAATTAGCTGGATATTACTCAGTACTTTGTAACATGTTGGGAGCAATGAGATTCCGCAGTAATTATTACAGTCCGATTTATCGCCTTCTTTATAAACCGGAACTATTATTGAGATTTTCCATTCCTTTGGAAGCTCCACCTTCCTCCATATAGCACTCATCAATTTATGGAATTCCTTGATAAGTGCCGTTCCTCCAGCTTTAATTGATTCGGCTGGAATATTGTCTATTCCCGTGATTTGAAATTTTTCAATTTCTTTACCGACATTTCGAACTCGATAATTATTATTATTATATTTTTATAATAACAATAATACTTACTTACTCTATGGCTTACGGAACTCACAAGTTCATGGACGCAGTAACGAATGTTCGCTATAGGATTCTATCCTCAGCAAGATCAAGCCAGTTTATCATCACGAACATCGGCTTCTCGAAGATCTCTTCTAATATTATCCTCCCGTCGTCTCAGTCTTCCTAACAGTCTCTTTCCCTCCGGTTTACCCACCACGACGGAATATAATCTTATCTCCACCCAAGCTATATGGCCTGCTCACCTTAGTCGTAGCGATTTCATTGTTCTTACAACATCGGGGGAGTCGTACAGTCCGTTAAGTTATTCATTATACAGTCTCTTCCATTATCCAGGCATCTTGTCTCGTTCCGGCCTATATATCTTTCTCAAAACCTTATTTTCAAACACTCGTAATTTATGTTCAACTGCTAGGGTTGTACTCCAACTTTCGCAACCGTAAAGAATTATTGGCAGAATAACCGTTCTGTGTATTTTCAACTTTCTTCATATTTATTAATCGCGAGGATAGGAGTTTCTGGACTCAGTAGAAACATGCGTTGCCCGATGCTAAGCGAATTTTATTTCTTCAGTGACCTCGTTTTTGCTTGTTACATATGCTCCCAAATATTTAAATTAGTTTACTTTCTGTGTTCTCATTCTTAATTATTATGTATCTATTTCCTTCATTCCCTGTGTTTCGGCTTGTTATCATGTATTTTGTTGTCTCTATGTCTACCTGTAGACCTATCTCATCGCACGCTTCTACTAGAACACAAGTGTTACTTTGTAGTGCATCTATATCGTTTCCTATTAAATCTACATCATCCGCGTATACGAACAGTTAATTCAAGTCATTCATTCAATGTCAGTCCCTTTTTGTCCTCTTTTATTTTCTGATTCGCAACTTCAAACGGAAAGTTAAACAGTAATGGTGACAAGGCATCACCTTGTTTTAATCCTTTGCCAATCTTGAAACTATCTGACATATTACCTATCCGTACTCTGTTTATGGGGTCGCTGAGACACATCGTCCCTAGTTAAACAAGTTTTTTCGGAATTCCAAATTGTACCAGGATATTGTACAGTTTTCCCCTTTCCTAATAAAAATAATCTTTGGATCTTTAACGAAATTTAATAAACCCGTACTTTTCCCCCCCCCCCCCCACACACACACACAAAATGTGTTCTTGATACACTACGGAACAATCTGCTGCACTAACTGATAATTCGTCTCCTTCCATCAAATTCAGCAGCTAAAAAAGCGTGTCGCGCAAATGCATTTTCTTTCGGAAACATTTAGCCGTAAAATTTAAACCAATGTCTGGTCGATTATGAAACTTGGTGTGTTTATAGAACGCATAAGGTTCTCCACTATGCTGAAAACTATAGATATTTGAGAATAAGTTTTTCTGAGAAAATTGGGTCCACATAATGCGGACTGTTAAAAAGAAACAATGTTTGTCGGAAAAATTTAGTCACAAAATCTAAAACAATGCATGGTGGATAACACAATTAGCCTATCTGTTAGAATACCTAGTATCCTTACTATAACTGAAAATCATTGCCTTTTCTGAGAAAATGGTGTTCAAATATGGCGGACTTCTTCAAAATAATCCATTTGTATTTCACGGAAAAAAAATAGCCATAAATTCTGAACGAACGCTTGGTCGATAATAAAACTGGATGAGTTTTAGATAGAGATGGACACGAGTCGAGCTAAAACTCGAGTTTGATATTTGGCTCGCCCGTGCGACTCGTTTTTAGAGCAGATAAAGTAAGACTGTTATATGAATCTAGAATGAATGAAAAAGAAGTGATATTATTTCCTATTGCATAATCGATACTAAATTTTGTACTCATCTAGCTGTAATTATTATTTTGGCATTACTTCCTAAGTTTGTCGTCCACCTTATTTTCGAAGACAAGACTCATGAAAGCTATGAACATTAAAAAAACTTTAATTTTCACGTTCAGTTCACTTGTTTTATTTCATTTTTGGTTAGGTGGGGTGTGTGGGTGTATGAATACTTAAAAATCATCAATTTTCACGTTCAGTTCACTTGCTTTAAGTTTTTTTAGGTTCGGTTAAGTGAAGTTATTAAGTGAGTGTATGAATATTTAAATATCATCGATTTTTGTGAAATCATCAATTTTCACTTATTTCCCACTTACCTTAATAGTTAGGTTTGTACATCTCTTTTTCTCCAGGAGAAAATGGATTTCCAAGTTTTGATTCGTCGATCTCGATTCGTAGACCAATCTACAATTGTTCCATTTGAACTTTTTAATTCGTTTCGTAGGAAACTTTGCTTGTCTCGTTTTAGAAAACAAATCAATATAACACTTTTTCCACATGTAAATGTGGCTTGTTCAAAATAATGTTTCCTTTGTTGCTGCCTTCAAAGTTCACCATGTGATTTACCGTTACATCGAAAAGTTTCCTCTACCTTTCTTTGCACTTACTTTTGGCAAGGTTCTAGAACACTGCCCCCTCCACCTCCAAGAGTCCATGTTATGAAAGTGTCCTTTTTTACTTGCAACGGAGAATAATGTATTGCACATGTAACACTACAATTAAGTTAAATTGTAGCAGATGAATGCAGAGAACTAACATCTTATACAACTTAACGTAATTCAATATTATAGCTGCAATACATTATTCTCCGTGGCAAATTATTAAAAAAAAAGAACACTTTCATAACAAGAACCCTTGGGAAAATATGTGAATACACCAAAATAGCGAAACAAATCTACGTAAGATAAATTAAAACACAATACAGGAAAGAACCAATTACAAAAGTTCCTTACCTTAGACACCTTACCAAAATACACGTTATATAAAACGGTGCATTACAACCATTAGTGGATTTAGGAGAGAGACTCTGAGAGGTTAATCACTTTAAAAGTGGAAGCTATTCCGTGGTAATCTTATGTTATTCTGAAATGAATGGTGCGGCAAAGCCTCCCAACCCCATAAATTCTCCCATGATTACAACTTACACATAACAAATCTACATAATCATAATTAAAACACATTCCAATTAGCATTTATTACCAATAAATAAATATATATATATATAAGTTCCCACCACTATGAAACGGTACAAAAATACACGTGGTATAAAACAGTAGCTTCATTACAACTTACACTTAACAAATCTGCGTAATCTAAATTAAAACATTTAAATATAAATCCAATTATTAAAGTTGCTATAACATAACAAAAAAAAAATTAAAATAGAAAACCTTATTTAAACACAAAAACATCGGAACCTTCTTCATGGCATCTGCATCATAATGGAGTACTACAACATATCAAAAGTAGCGAACAAAAAAAGTTTGCAACTTTGATTAAATTCATAAACAATGTGTCAAAATGCTATACATAACTACAAAAAAAAAAAAAAAAAAGAAATCATTTGTTATAGTTAATTTCTTTCTTTAATATTTTAATATGCAATTCAAGTATAGCTATAGTGAGACTTTTGACTACCTTGGAGGTAAAATGTAAACGAAACTGGTGAATACAGAGAGCACACTGTTCCTTTTGCATCAGTGATTCATACCATTTAAAATTATACATCTATTAACATTTATAATCATAATTATCGACAAAACTGAGTAAACGCAACAGTAAGAAGTGAAATTGATCAAAACCAGGTAAAATTATTCTATATATTTAGTACTATTACAAGGGGACCTACGTTCTAGAACCTTCCCCTTACTTTCTTACCACAGCTTTTTCAATTTGATTTTAGATTTATTAAATCATGATTTTCACAGTTTCAAAATATTTTCTTCATTATTGCCGTATAGTTTCACAAACTACAATACTATTAATTCACATCCAGGGCAATGTCCCTCTACACCTGTAGCTATGTTTACAATATAAGCTTTCCCACAATCCAATGATGCGCTAACCTTCCACCAAGTAGTTCCCTCCGCTTTCCAAATAGTTCCATGTTTATCAGCTATTATACAATAAAATAAAGTCAACTTTCGTTCTTTTTTATATATTATTAACCACGCAAACGAGCAAATTATCCATTTCTTCCCTGTAAATTTTCTAAATTTTGCTAGAAACGGTGTTCTAGAACCTTGCCAAAAGTAAGTGCAAAGAAAGGTGAAGAAAACTTTTCGATGTAACGGTAAATCACATTGTGAAAGGTGCAACTGGCTGAAGGCAGCAACAAAGGGAACATTATTTTGAACAAGCTCATTTACATGTGGAAAAAGTGTTATATTATGTTGTTTTCTAAAACGAGACAAGCAAAGTTTCCTACGAAACGAATTAAAATGTTTAAGTGGAACAATTGTAGATTGGTTTACGAATTGAGCTCGACGAATCAAAACTTGGAAATCGATTTTTTCCTGGAGAAAAAGAGATGAACAAACCTAATTATTAAGGTAAGTGGGAAATAAGTGAAAATCGATGATTTTCATACACCCACCCCAACCTACATAATCTCACTTAACCAAACGCAAAAAAATTGAAAGCAAGTGAACTGAACGTGAAAATTGATGATTTTTAAATATTCATTCACCCACACACAACACCTAACCAAAAATGAAATAAAACAAGTGAACTGAACGTGAAAATTAAAGTTCTTTTAATGTTCATAGCTTTCATGAGGCTTGTCTTCGAAAATAAGGCGGACGACCAACTTCGTAATAACAGTTTCATCGAAAAAGAAGCGGACGATCAACTTCGGATGTAATGCCAAAATAATAATTACAACTAGATCAGTACAAAAGTTAGTATTTTAAAATTTATGGGGTACTTAACCCTCCATGTCCCCTAATAAAAAGAAATTAAACAAAAGTAAAACGACGATTACAGACTTGAATTCCTATTTGTGAAACTATGTCTACGAAGGGTAACATTCCTCACATCATTAGTTTATTTTAACAATACTACAACGAACTAACCTAACTTGAAATCAGTAATTTGTAAGGTGGATCACCCAAGAAATCCTTCGAACATACTCTTCCTAAGCTAAGACTCAAAAACATCGTACAAATCGTAAATAATTCGATATCGATGTTACTAAAGCTAACAAACCTAACTTTACCCAACCTGAAGCGGTGTATGTATGGCAAAAGCAGTATCAGGCCAGGCAATTATGAGAAAAGTTGAGAAAGCCACTGGTAGAACTAACATCTTCAGAAACACATCAGAAGCTGATTATATTTCACACTAACTTCTTAAATATATAAAAATCGTTACACTCACCCAGTAAAGTTACTAATTCCGTATTCCAAAACGAGAAACGTCAAACGGACTAAAGCAGAGTTTAAAAACAAAAAATACACACATTTCTGTCACATAACAGACAACTAATACGGATTGAATGAAATGTCATGGGACTCAAGGAACAGTTGCTAAGATCATAACAGCACGTTGGAATAAGACGAAACACATTTAAGTGATATTAAAGATACAAACATAAATTTAGGATAAAAATAAATTAATTATTTTACATAAACTAACAAGCTGTCAAAATTTCAAAAGTAAGTTCTATATGAAGCACGTAACTAACAAAAGACTGTTACTCCTGTTTAAATCGAATGTAATAGTAATGTATCGAGAGAACGAAAAAGATCAAAAGTGAGTGTGAATAATAAAACTAAGAGAAAAATATATTGTAAAAGTTGTACCAGATCTAGATAGGGTAGAGTACTTGCTGCAAGGTTGGTTCGAGTTTTAAAAATATCTCTGGGCTCTTATATAGGTGGACAAGTTATCTACACCCTTTATGGGCTGCTAACCAAATCACACCTAAACTAGCAGGAAAATTGAAATTACTTGAATCTGGAGAACCAGAAAGTCCACATACCGAATAAAGACCTTTTTGAACCGGACTAAACGTACCTAGCAGAAGTGTTGAAAAAGAAATAAAACAGTGATGTCCGAGTGTACACCAAGTACAGAAATACATCCCAGTATGGGTTAACTATAGTAGTGACGGACCAATTTTTAGAAATTTACAGGATGAATTGAGATAATTGTGTGATGTTTGAGTAATAAAGAGGAAAATAGTAATGTGGGTAACATTATAGGTGAATAATAATATTGTTGTAGTGCGTTTTTAAGATGTTTTAGGACGCACTGCATGTTGTGGGGGAACTATTTTGCGTAGAGTTACAGCTGTCATGTGGAAGGCTGTGTAGAAATGGCGCGTTTTTGTTATGGTTATGACATTTCTTGCGTTAGTGTTATTGAATCGTATAGAAATGACGTGAGGAAGTGCATTTGTAAGATTATCTAACAGAGTATTTATGTAAGAAAAGGAGAAGGCCCCGAAACAACTGTACACGACTTTCTAATGGAAATTGGGAGAGTTAACACGCCTGTGTGCTGAAGGTGTTAAAATATATTTTGTAAAGATACATGACCGCACCTAACCTCCACGTTCATATGATCAGTAATTCAAGAGAATTTACGAAAAATGGAAAGAAGGAATTATTAATAAAAAAATGTGAACATATAAAAATATATTTTGTAAAAATACATGACCTTACCTAACCTTCACGTTCGTATGGTCACTAATTTAAGAGAATCTACGAAAAGTACAAGAAAACAATTGCGTTAACCGCTCGCCTGCCATGAACACGTAATGTGTGTGTTTGAAGTGATTTTGGTTTTGTTTTAGTGATTTTAAAACTGGCCCCTCACTACTATAGTAATTTCCCCAGTATTTTTTAAAGCAATGAACTTTAAATAAAACATTTGAGTTCATACATTCATTCAAACAATGCAGAGCATGCTAACAAACTCATAGCCTACTTGTCAAGCCAAAACGTCCATGGTGTCTGCAGCGGTACTCCAGTATCTTCCTGAACTTGCAAATTGTCGATTGCAGTACTCGAGAACACCGGTGACTTAGATAAATCACAGAGACCATCACCTAAGTTTGAATCAAAAGAAGCCATCTTTCAGCTTCCTTCGCACTTATTCGAGTATTTCATTGCAGTGACAGTACTTCAAGTTATAGTTCCTTAAGATTTAACTCAGTTCCTTACACGTTATTAGTATGACAATTTCACTTGGTTTTACTATTTGATCAAGATTTATAATGTCGCGTGATATTCTATCTTTATCAGACAAGTTAAAAAAAATAAAATCATGAAAAAAAAAAAGCAATCAGTGATGCCAGTTTTCTAAATCGAAATTTCCCATTCAGAACCGAAAAAATATGTATATAAGTTTGAAATGCATTATAATATTATTTCATTTGCGATGTCACAGAAAATTTTTCAATCGAAATTGAATTTTAAAAAAAGTACATAGAATGTATGTTACAAACATCAAATTTAAACAAAATTTGAATAAAATATTAAAAAAAAAACATCTTTAAAGGAGGGAAATCTCATCTAATGCCTTCCCAGGAGGCAACGTACCAAGAATAGAAGATACATTCCCTCGTTTAATTGCGATACTGAGGCGCTGGATTAGGAAGGTAATCGCCGACCGACCTCTTTAATAAAATTAAGACTTGCCGTGCCCCAAGTACCACTTGATTCAATTGCGATCGCAACAAAAATAAACTGAGCAAGTAGATTAGAGTATTTCCGATTTTTATCGGCCTCTCTACGAGTAGAAGCACCACTCACTTTCAAAGAAGAATGAGTAACATTTGAAATGGCGAAAGTATCAGCGCAGGTGAAATCCCATAATAGTGATCTTCCTCTTTTCCATGGAACTAGTGTTATTCCATCAGTTCTCTTACCGTCGGAGCGACTACAGCCAGATGGTTCTCGTACTGAACTGATGGAACATTACTTGACGTTAAGCAGCGACGTGAACTAGGGCACCGACCACGCCCACTTCGCGAAAATTAACGAAGTTTGCCGAGTGATTAGTCGTCTGCATGCCGAAGGATGACCACGGAACAAATTAATGCGGCAAATGTTTACGGAAGAACATCAAAATTTTTAAAGTTTATATGTATTTGAAATGAAAAACACTTACCTTATTTATACCGAAGAATCCATGTGTTGAGGTTATAACGTAGGCTGCGTTGAATTCCCAGATGAGATACAGATAAGTGGGAGGAAGCGAGTTAAAAAAAAGTAGTGAAGTTCGATCATGTGAGAAACTCCAAATATACACATCACATTTCAACTGAAGTTTTCTTTCTCTCTCTCTCTCTAAACGAGTTTCCAGATCAATATAATAATATATAACATTATATTTTAAATAAAAGTTTTGAAACGCAAGTTCCAAAGGAAACACTCCATAAAATATATATACATCATCTTTCGGCTTCAGTTTTAAAACGCAAGTTTCAAGCAAAA
>JAGDQP010057761.1:0-12679 GCA_022664845.1 Lepisma saccharinum
GCTGCTTACGCGTCTGGACGATGCCGAAACACTGCGACGCCAGGTTACGCAATTGAACAAACAGTTGGCGCAGCGACAAGACGAAGCTCAACAGCTTGACGAGCAAATTCGCGCGAATGAAGAGTTGAGAGGTAAATTGGAGCGGGCGAATCATCGGCTCACGAAACAATTGGCTGAGATTGCTCAATTGAAACGCAAAGGGACTACTACGAACGCCGAGAGCGAGACCAAACGCCGCGAGCAAGCACATGAGTTGCAGAGACAAATTAGCGAGAATCAGCAATTGAAACGCTTACTGGCTGAGGCATTAGCCAAAAAGACATCATCTGTCACCGAATTGCAACGCGAAATTACCAATCTAAAACGTGATCGTGATCAATTGCAGCCGGACAAAACCAGCGATGCGGACAAGACAAAACAGCTAAAGAGCAAAATTCATAATCTGAATAAAGAGTTGACGCGGCGACGCAACCAAGTTCAAGAGTTGGAAGAGCAAATTACCGAAAATGAACAATTGAAGGAGAAATTGGCAGACGTTGTGCAGTCGGGTACACAGCAAGCTGGGAAACTTTCTGCATTGCAGATAAAATTCACCAAAATGCGAGAGGAACGTGATGCGTTGATGGCGAGACTACAATCAGCCATGCAACATGATAATGCCGAAGCGGCCGCTCTCCAAACTGAGTTGGATCGTGTCAATGGAGAGTTGGCTCAGCAAACTGCTCGCGTAGACACTCTGGAACGTGAATTGCAAGAATTGCGGACCTTACGTCAACAGAATGTTCGAATGTATGACGAACTTAATCAATTGCGCGCCCGTCAACCGACCCATACGCTACGTATACGAGAACTCGAAGAAGAAAATCAACGGCTCACCAATGAGTATCACGAGGCGATAAATCAGTATGACGGACAAATTGAACATTTGAATGAGCGTATTGCCCAGTTGGAGCAAGAGGACGAAGAAGCTGATTCACATTCGCGTCATCGCATTGCCGATCTCCAAGCTCTGCTCGCTGAAGCCACCAAAGTGCGAGAACAAATCGAGCGAGAATTTAGAGAATTGCATGTGATTAATCGAGACTTGCAAACTCAACTGGCAGCACGTCAAAACGAAATTGAACAGAAATTGATTGAGGTAATGGCTACCAACACCGACAACGAGGCCGCACAAAAACTTATCCAAAGTCTTCGCGAACAAATTACGGCAGCGGAGAATGCACGCGCGACACTCGAGCATCAATTCAACGAAACCCAAGCCGCGTTAAATCAGCCTATTGGTGAATTGGAAAATATGCTGCATCAAGCAAATATCCTAAATACCGATTTACAACATAAAGTGGAGTATGTGCAACAGAAATTGAACGAGATGAGTAACAGTCGGAATTTGCTCGAAACGCTGCGTCGACAACATGTACAGGCAATCAATGAACAATCGGCTCAGGCACAAAGTTTGCAGACTCGAATTCAAGAGTTGGAGACACAATTACAGGCGGCGATTAATAATTGGGCAACGACTCGAACACGAACAAGTTGCCCATAATAACTTATTGCGCGAGACTCAGGAAAAATTGAAGGCGGCTGTTTCGCGGGAGCATGAGAGTCGGCAAAGAATGGCCGAGCTAACCAAACTGTTGGAGCGCGCGGATCTGACAGAAAAAAGTAAGCACGAAATGATGCGGGAAATTGAATGGCTCCAACAGACTATTGTCGATCACGATACCATGTATACACAGCAAGAGGCGAGACTCAAAGAGCGACTAATGTCGACGGAAAGTTTATTGCGAGAATTACAGGCTCGAAGTGGCGGCGAACATTCACTGGGTGACTTGGTGCCGCTTCAAACTCAAGTGAGAGAATTGCAAAGAGAACTGGAGCTTGTCAATCGTCTACGTACACTCTCTGGCGATGCACGCCATCGCGAAATGAATAGAGAGCATAAAAGAGTGGTAGACACGCTAGAGCGTTCCCATCGATGTCAAGTGCGTGACTTGAATCGTAACTATAGAGTGTTGGAAGAGGAAATGAGACAGGAAATTACACAACTGCGGCAACGCCTAGCTCACTTGCAAGCCGAACAACAAAATTTGATTGCGGCGCATGACCAGCGTGTTCAAGCGTATGCGAATAACTACGACCAGCACCACTCGCAGGCGGTCATCAATGCATTTGCTATTCCGGCCGAGGTACGAAATCTTATTATGGAAATGGAACAACAACTGTTAGCGATGGGTTTGTGCACCCACACTACGGTGATTTATACATCAAATGTGAAGTTATTGGAAGAGATGCTGGAGGAACTTTTACTTCAGGGTCGAATATTAAATTAATTGATAATTTTGTTCCATATTTGTTTTCGCAGGTAGAGGTACGCAAACATGGTACTGTTATCGATAGAATAGATTATCCGGGAATTACTTCAACTGCTATTGCCACATGTCGATTATCAAAGCCTGAGCTCGAATATTTTAAGTCAGGCGGATTAATAACTGATGCGAAACTTCCACGGAAAGATAATACAGTGTTGTTTCCATTACGTTTGCTGTTTGGTTTCTTTAGTGATTATAAGGAAATTATGTGGAAGAGCGGGCTTCGAATAACATTTAAAAGAAGTGCAAATAATGATGTTTTATTTTATCGCTGGAAAACAAAGAAAGCAGATGGTACTCTAGATGATGCTACATTAGCTCATGCTGCTAAATTAGTGATTACTTCAATGGAGCTGAGAATGCCAATTGTCGAATACGAGAAAAATTATTCGATGAAATTAAAATCCGATATACTTCGACAACCTCAAATACCAATTGAATTTCTCACGTATCAAAGTGTTCAACGACATGTTTCCGGTTCTTATTTCGAATTTGATGTAACAACACAGTTTAACTCACTACAGTTCGATATGCCTGATTTTGTAATAGTTCTTTTCCAAACTAATCGTGATGATAATACTCAGGAGAAAGACGCTAGTAAGTTTGATACATGCAAGATTAAGAATATTTATTTAAAAAATGCTCGTAACAAAATCTTCCCCCGTGAGAATTTAAACCTGAATATCACAAAAGCAGATTATCTTAAAATGTATGATAGTTACACTGCTTTTAAACGTGTAACACAGAAAAATAGTGATATGTTTTATTCCCCAAAAGAGTTTATAGAAAATCGTCCAATGTATGTCATTAATACAAATAAACGCAAACAAGTTGTTATTAACGAACGAACCAATATTAAAATTATAATGGATTTTGAGGAAGCAGTCCCCGCGAATACTTATTGTACAGTAATACTTATAGCTCAAACTTCATACATTTATGATGTGAAAAACGAAAGAGTGATAGAACAATTTTAGTGAACATGTTTTCAGGAGAGAAATAAAATGTTATTACTTTGCATGTAGACTGTAATTCGCTCTTTCATGGATTTCACAGATACGAAAAAGGAGAGATCAAAAATATGCAACTGAGAATCTTTAATACACCCACACATAACATGATTTTCACATGCCATTCACATGAGAGTAACTTCCGCTCGTGCACACGCAACGAAGAGAAAAACAGGGCAAAATCATACAAAATATGGATTTACAAGAAAGAATTTGATGTTAGTTTTTTAAAACTTCAGCGCTTTTTTTACAGCAATAAGCAAGTTCATCATGGCAGTAACAAATTTTCACGAGCATGTCTCATGTTAAATATACCATTACGGTATTCACCTGATGCAAAGCAGCTGCTGAAGTACTTCTGATTGCACCCGTATAGGAAAACTAACAATTCATTACTTAGTTATAACACTATTCAATAAGTTAGCTGCATTATCAATAGATTAACACACAGTAAGGTAGCAATAATGTTAATGAATGATGGTAATAGCAGCAATTAGCTGTGATATTAACAGATGGCGGTAGAGAGGTGAGGAATTCCGATAGTTCACAAGAAAAATCAGTAGACGGCGGTAGAGTAGCAGAGAAAAAAATCATTAAATCTAGTCACAAAAAACGGAGGTGGAGAGGAAGGTAGGAGGCGAAGGTGGAGAGGAAGGTGGAGGGGAAGGTGAAGAGGAAGGTGGAGGGGAAGGTGGAGGCGAAGGTGGATACGAAGGTGACATGTTAAATGGCGATAGTAATTAAATAATTCAAAAAATTTGCAGCCGTGGTCCAGAGGTGACGCCTTAAACGGTAATTTACCAGTACCAGTTATGCGTAGAGCCGTTAAGGCCCCCATACTATTATTTTGTAGTATCTACTTGAAAAAATAAAATACAATAAATAAATAAATGCAATAAATTCTATAAAATGAATACTTTAAAATACCTTGATTTTGAGCAAGTACTTTATTTAATACGAAAAATATACATGCGTCGAAAATGACTCATCTTGACGTTCCGTGAGATGAAATTATCTTGGCGTTCCGAGGGTTAAGGATCATTCATCGTGATTTTGTCATATACAAACATAATTTACAAACATATACAAGAAAAATAAGCGACAAAAGGAACTCACACAAAAGTAGGAGTGGACTTACACTTGGAAACATATCCTTCAAACTGCTGCTTGGATGCAATTATTGCTTGCCGTTAATACCGTAATTTTGAGTTTCAAATACAACTTATAGATAGGGAAACTATATACAGAAAAAAAACTATTTGGACAAGTTCGACAAAGAGAAAATCAGAAAAACATGGACCATTTCGAAATCTCTTGCCCTTCTATGATAATTTGGATACCTTAGATATAATACTTAAAAATAACTATCACTCGATACACCTGGAAGGTAACAGGCAACGAAAGAGTGACGGCTACGTACATTCATCGCAAAAAGCAGCATTTGGACAACCCATTACTACTTTCGAAATAAATGTTCTAGGTATCCTTTTGTGTACAAGAGCAGTCTACTTAGTGTATTGAAGCAATCTACACGGTGTCAGGCAAGCCAAGCTTGTTGGAAAGTCATGCTTTACCGTTGGATACATCATCAAGCAACGTAAACAGAGCAATTGTTGCGGAATAGAACCATTTCTGGCCAACCAAGAAAACTAACTGCCGGGAATGAAACTTACATTCTTCATTCTGTGAACAATACTCAAAGAATTAGTGCTAAAGATTTGGCTACTTCACTCGCTTAGAGTATGTAAATTAATGTTAGTAATTCATTGAACAACCCAAAATTCTTTGAAACAATTGGGATTTGAAGATGTGTGTCCAGGGTATGAATACTGGCCACCCTATTAGTAGTTACACAACCCCAAATCTTAACAGACCTTCCAACATTTTTATCAGTTAAAACAATGTTCTCCTTTCTGAAAGCTCCATTCTTCTATCGCTACACGTCCTGATGTCCATCACTACAATACAAGTTTATCTTAGTCTCATTCTAGAAAAACAATAAACTTTTTTCCAAAATTCCAGACACTCCTATTGATATTTCTTGGAAAATTAGAACCTCTTCTTTCTGCTTTCTTCTGATATGTATGTTTTGTTTCTGGCTACACATCTTCTGAATCCCAATTTTTTTGTTCACGTCTACACATCTGTAACATTAACTTGCATATCCTAGGCAAGTCAAGTAACCAAATTTTTAACACTAATTCTTTGAGTTTTGTTCACAGAATGAAGAATGTAGGTTTCATTCCGGGCAGTTGACCAGAACGAATCCCCAATAATTATTCTGTTTTATGTTTCTTTATGATGTATCTAACGGTAGAGCATGACTTTCCAACAAGCTTGGCTATGTCTTGTTAGTACCTTTTACCTTCCGCACGTAATTTGAAATTAAAGTGAGTAGTTCCAATGTTGTTCAACTCAATTTGTTCGCCATGCTGCTTCTTTATGCCTGACACGGTGTGGATTGCTTCAATACACAACGCAGAGTGCTCTTGTACACAAAAGAATTCCTAGAACATTTATTTCGAGAGTAGTAATGGGTTGTCCAAATACATTTTTTGCCATGATTTTACGTAGTTATCACTCACCCGTTGGCTGTTGCCTTGCAGGTGTATATCGAGTACTAGTTATTTCTATACCATTCTATCTAAGGTATTCAAATTATCATAAACAGGCAAGAGATTTCGAAATGGGCCACATTTTTCGTGTGATAAGTCTGCTTTTCCTCTTTGATGAACTTGTCCAAATATTTTTTTCTCACTGTAGGTGAGACAGAAGCTTCTTGAACCATGCCTGTCGAGATCGAGAACCAAGAATTTAACAAAAAATATTTGTTCAATAAAGCAGTAGCGCGGCGGAAGGGTGAGCCTGATGGAAAGAGAATCACATTTGTGAAAGCTGGATAACTCCTCTGCATAGACTAACATTAGTTTGTTATTTTCTAGTAACAGCAGAAACTTTATTCTTATTAGTTAGAACAAAATATGCTTTAGGGCTAGTTTTTCATTGTCTGGTTAAAGTACAGGTTAGCTAGTAACTAACAGTTAAACTCTAACTGGTGGTTTACCCGTTTTTCAATGTCTAGTTAATGCATAACCAACAGTTAAGTTGAGCAAACTGGTAGATAAATTAACCCGTACTTCCACTTCCAGTTAACGCGCTAACTGGAGGTTTTAAAAAAGTTTGGCAATTGTCACCTGTGAAAGATGTTGCATATGATTTCAGATTCATCCTCTTCCGATGAAGAGGATGATAGAATTGTATTAGAACACATAAGGAAAACATCACAGTTCTTCTACCCAACTTTTTAACATCTTCTTTTTTTTAATTCAGATTCAGACTCAGTTAGGTGCGGTACGAAAAATTTTGTGTTGTGCTGGCTGGGCCATGAAGTCAGTCTGTGTTTGCACTCCCTCAAAATGTAAAAGTTACAAGAATGATGGAAGTGTGTGGTGTTGAAACGCGATGTTTACTTTTGGAGCTCCAAACATGTAAAATTTACAGAAGAAATGTAATATTTTCAATTTGTGTGTAAGTATTGAAACGGAAAATATAACGAAGGTTGAAGTGATGCAAATGTGAAAAAGCAAAAACAATGTCTGGGAGTTTATTTGATTTCGAGTTGAGAGTGCACATTGAGTGAAGGCAGGTGCATCGCGTATAATGAAAACATGTTGTAAGGTAACTTTAACTGCCTTTGCTACTCGACATGTGTCCATGATTTTTCTATCAAAATACGTGTCATTCATAACATGAAATATAAATATTAAGTAGGTCGTTAGTATTCTTGCGCATGCCGCCATATTTGTATGTGTTGATCAATACGAGTGTTTATTTAACAAAATAATAATAACACATGATATTTAGAAACGCTTTTTGGATTTCTAGTTGTAGCTAGAATTTATGTGTGAATTATTTACAAAGTAATGAGTGGTGCTGAACGTATACATGTATCAGTAGTTGACGGAAGCTGTGATCCCGAGATATCCATATGATTATGAGACAAACGATAATGATAATAGAAAAACGATCATCTTTACTTGATGACTGGCAGCTTCCTCAAGTTATTGACCCATGTGTACAAACTATACCACTCATTCCCTTGCAAATAATTATTACTGAAACTCCTAGTGCCAGAAATACGAAAAGTGTCACGAAAATATGTGTCATTATTATTTCGTTAAATACTCAATCCAGTTGGTCAACACACAAAAATGGCGGCGTGTAAATACTAATAGCGACACTTCGATTTAGAATGACACTACTTTTCTACGAAAAATCATGTACGTGTCGAGTGAGTGAATACGATTATTTAAGGTCAGGTTACAAAACTGTGTTCATTATACGCGATGCGCATGACGTTTGTCATATACTCCATGTGCTGATTCCCAACACGAAACCACATAAACAGTCCCAACTGATTTTTGCTCTCATTTCATATTTCCATTACTCGAAGCTCGTTAAATTTTGCAATTCAACACTTCCACTCAGTTGGAAATCTTACATTTGTGCTGCAAATTTTACATCTATTTGTGGGTCATTAAGTAAAGTTTACCCAGCAAACAATAAAGCTAATGGAAACAAGATGATTAAATATCCCTTTACCCCCACTTCGTGAATTATTTACAAGGGAATGAGTAGTGTAGAACGTACACATTGATCAGTAGCTGGCGGACGCAGGGGTTCCAAAAGTGAAATTTATCCATATTATTATGAAGCAAACATAATATTCATAAAATGATAATGAAAAACAATAATAAAATTATTAAACATTACCCTACTTTTCACGTTACCATATCCCTTTTTCCTTGCGAGAGTACTAGTTGCGGGTAACAAAAAAAGTTTAAACATTCATATTCAATTTCATGAAATACATAAACTTCGCTGACTACCTGTGCATGTTTTTTTTATAATTACTTTGAAGTATATAAATACAGAAATTCTGTTAGACCACCCAGTGTGTAACCCCCAAAATTCTTGAGTACAACCTTAATTTTTTTACAATTAAAAATAAATAGGAACAAAACAGCAAAACTGTTTACAAGTTCTAATTTTGGCTATACCCTCCCAAACTGAAAATCTTAATTACTTTGTTAGTTGCAACCGAGCGAAATAAAACGCATCCAAAAACCGAAGAAATTTGTTCTCTTCCTATGAACTCTTTCATGAAAAAATCATTAATTTCAATTACTGTATTTCTTGCTTGTCATTGCTTGAAATCGCGCTAATGTTCTTCGAACTACCTGTTAAGTTCCGCTTTACTTTACTTTATGGGCCGCAAAAAAACGTAAAATTTACACGAGAAATGTAACATTCCTAACGTGCCTAGAGGTGTTCAAATCCTAAATGTAAGTTTTGAAATGAAGGTGTAAAATGAGAGGGAAAGGGGCTAGGGACTATTTAGTTTCTTCCGCGTTGGGGGTTAATACATGCATATTTTTTAGAAACCCATGTACATCGTGTATAATAAAAAGCATCGAACTGAACTTCAACTAACCCCTTTTGACTGGCCAGAGATACTGTCCGTGTTTTTTTTTTTTTTTTGTGGCAAAATACGTGTAATTCATAAGACGAAGTTTCGCCATAACTCCTCACGGGGCTATGCTTATTATATGTTGTTGAACTTCATATTAATGAAATGATAGTGGCATATAGATTTTCGTAGCACAATTTGGAAGCTGGGTTGCCGGTAGGTGTTTATAGAAGTGTGTGTGGTAATTGTTTGCAAGGAAATAAAGCATATAGAGCCTTACATATAGCACGGAAGCTGCGGTCATAATTTGAAGTTTATCTATTTTCCCAGAGTGTATAAGGATATGCGGGCCAGCGATCTAAAACCGTCACGCCTACGTAAAAAATAAACTTTGTAAGTTAATTTTGTATGGGCGATTTTTAGTAACTGAATTCGGTCCGTCACGATTATGAATGCGATGCTAATTAAAATTCAGATCCATGCACCAGCCGGGATTCGAATCCGGGACCTTCGAGTCGCTTACCTAGCCCCCCAACCCACACGGCTACCAGGTCGGCGTCACATATACGTATTTTTTAGATAGTAACTCAACTCCTTACATATGTGTGTTTACTACCTTATTTCTTTATTCCACAAATCTCTTAATGCAATCATTCATATTTCTTACTTCAGAAACTAGCGAATTTAATGCGTATTTTGTTTAAAACTTACTGCGCTATCCTCTATTCTACTGTTTTCATAATTCCTGAACAACTCCCTAGATGGCGAAATAGTAGAAATCCATTGCCAACCGTCGCACTGTTCCCACTAATCAAAAGTTAAGTAACCACCAGTTAAAAAGCAAATGAAAAACGGATATTAGAGTTCAGGTTAACTTTAACTAGCAGTTAGTTAACTGGAAAAATAACTGGACAATGAAAAACTAGCCCTTAGTGATTTTTTTTAACGTTATACATAGTTAAATTCTGTAATAGCTGGGCCTGGGGAAGCCTTCATAATGACTATATGTATACTATTATATGTGTTTTTTTTATGAATATACAATATTTGGCAAAATATGAATTGGATTTGTATTATATGTGCCTTCTTAGACCCTCACCTAAAAAAAAAATATCTGAATGGGCCCCCCCAAAGTTATAGAGAAATCGGCGCCCTTGTTTACAGGTACTTTTTCAATACAAACCAACACTATATCTTTCAAACGGAAACAGGCGGACGTGTTAGACTATGCCCTACATAAAAAACATTCCGTTTAATTTAACTATAGAAGTGCAGGACGAACTCGATTCCGATCACCTCCCGATATGCGTTACTAAGCAAATCTGCCGACATTATTGAGATCAAACGCTTAAATTACAAAAAAACACATTGGTATCCTTCTCGTTCAGTTATTACTAACAACATTCCAGGAGAGCATTCCATAACAACGAACTCTACAATAGGCATAGAGAATGCAACAGGTTTACATACCACTAATATTCAAAATGCTTCCATTCCCAAACAAAAACATACTACACATAACATCACCCTACCGACAGATATAAAGAGACTGATAGCTCTGAGGAATAATTTGAGGAAACAGTTTCAACGTTTAAGGGGGATATTACGTACAAGGAACACACAAACCGATTGCGCGGAATCATCAAAACGGAAATCCAACGATTCCGTTGCAAAACCTGGGAAGCCAAAATCAGCAAACTCAAAATATTCGATAACCCAGTTTGGAAAATGACAAAACACTCCACTAAGCTGTGCATGTTAAAAACTGCATAGATTATTCCCATAGAGAAAGCTAATGCCTTTGCTGACACATTATAAAAACGACCCAGTCACAGCGGCGTATTCTCCATCAATGCAAGGCATGCACTGCCTTCGGATTCTCGTTTATGTATTTTATTTATTTATTTATTATTAAGTTTCAGATACAGCTTGAGTTGCCATTTTACACAGAAACAAAATAACAATGCAACAAACTAAATAACTTCACTACAAACTAAATAACTTTACTACAAACTAAATAACATGAAATTAAATTTTAAACAACACATAACACAGCAATTGATATAAATAACATAACGATTATACTACACAAGAGGAATAACTCACATATTTGTATTTAGCGTTCGATGGAAAGTGTGTTCAGATCCGAAAATATCAATATTTGAATCAAAGTTATTGTACATAATTACTAGTCTATGGAATAAGGAGCGCTGCAGTATACTTAGCCTAGGCGTGGCACAATGAAGGAGGTTATTATTTCTGGTTATTCGCAAGGGAACACGGAAGTAAAATTTAGATATCAACTCTCCAGTTCTAAGATTACTGTTAAGTATCTTGTATAAATACATCAAATCTGCCAGCTTGCGACGAGAAGAGGGTACGTGGAGACCAAGAACGGATAATAACTCTGGTTTGCTTAAGCTACGTACTGATGGTATTCTTCTTTTGACTATAGCAAGAAAAAAGTTCAGAACAGAATCAATATGAGATAGATTAGAAATACTAGCCATGTTCCAAATTGGGGAGCAATATTCAATTTTAGGGGAGATGAAGGTTTTGTAGAACATACTCAATGAATGAAGGTCCTTAATTTCTGTAAATCTATAGAGAAGACCAAGTAAGCGCATAGAACTGTTAGTTACAGAAGTCACGTGATCAGTAAATAGAAGTTTTTCGTCAAATACCACTCCAAGGTCCTTTTGAGAAGAAACTTTAGCAATAGGATTATCATCAATGATATAGGCAGATGGGATTTGATTCCTCTTTAATGAAATAGTAAGAAAAGATTTTGAGGGATTTATTTTCAAGTTCCACGCATCACACCAGTCCAAGAAGTCAGAGATGGAATTTTGGAGATCAGCAACATCCTGTAATGATCTGATTTCTCGAAATAATTTACAGTCGTCAGCAAAAAGAGGAATTTTGGTTTCAGATGACGAGAGATAAGATAGGAGATCGTCCATATATAGAAGGAAAAGGAGAGAGCCCAAAACACTACCTTGAGGTACACCAGAGAGAACGGGAACAAAATTAGAAGATGATCCAGAAAGAACAACACGTTGTTCGCGGCCAGTGAGATAGTCTCGCAATAATGAAAGGAAGTTACCATGGATATTGAATCGGTGAGTTAATTTATAAAGAAGAAGATTACAATCAATTCTATCGAAAGCCTTACTAAGATCTAGATAGATGACATCAAGTTGTGTGTTATTGGACAGGCATTGGGTAGCATCAGAGAGTAACAAGGACAGGTTTGTAAGAGTGGAACTACCAGGAAGAAAGCCATGTTGAGCAGAGTCTAGATAGGGTGAGACAAAATTATAAAGTCTATCTTTGATGATTCTTTCACACACCACAGATAAAATAGATAAAAGAGAAATGGGTCTATATGAAGAGACATGGGTCTTATTAGTTTTATTATTTTCCAAGGAGAAAACAGAAAAAAAAATCAGAAATTATGAACCTTCGCCTGATCTAGACCAGAACCCGTAATACGAAAGCTGGTAGTAAGTAGTTTAGTAAACTGTTCACGTGTGCCGCTGCAGTATTCTCGTCAATGTATGTGGGCATCTAGTCAGGATCTTTGTCGTCCGCTTGCGTGTGGACGTGTGTTTTATTGGCTGAAAGGCGCGGGAGAAATCCAAAATGCATGCAACGCTAAAAGTTGCATTCAGCATAGGTGGCATTCAGAGCGGTGAGGGATCACTGAATTTGTCCTCTGAATACCACTTCTCACTTCCGGCTCACAGTGAGTCGACGCCATCTTTGTGAGTAAAGATTTTCGCGCTCACTTGTGAGCCGGACCTCCCTGAAGTGCGGTTAGAGCGATT
>JAGDQP010057762.1:0-10947 GCA_022664845.1 Lepisma saccharinum
ACTTGTCCCTATCAGTCTCATGACAAGTTTCTCGTAAAATAAATACCTCAAGAGTTGCATCAAGATTCGCTTCATGTAGTACTTGACGTCATTACTTGCATTTCATAAGTAGAATAACACATACAACTTAACAAATACAATATTTATTCACTTAATCCCAATACTTGGGAACAATTCACGTTATTCCTGATTATGCCTAACCTATATTACAAGCAAAGATGTTGCTGCATGTGATTTCTGTGGAAGGCATTCACAGTCTTGTATCTATAAAATAAAATGTTCTTACTTTTAATATTTCAAAAAAATTCTGTTTCAGTTACTATTGTAAGAACAATATTCCGTTCGTTGCGCCATAGGTGACTAAAGGATACATTACAACCTTGTTGTAATCTAGTGATACATCTAATCTTACACAATGCACAAGTATTTTAATTTCATATCATTACTCAACGTGTTCCAAAAATATCAGTCTGCTAAAGTACAAGATTGATTACCTCTAGTGACCAAGATCTGTCTCTAATCATCAACAATATCCTTCAACTGCATTTCATTTTTCTAAAAGTAGCATGTTTCATTAACACAAATCGTATATTTCAAGTGAATTTGTACTTGCAGAATTAAAGTGTCTACTTTTCCATTTGCAGTTAGCTAATGGCAAAGTCCCAACTGCTTCAGATTCTATTCTTAAACTATAGTATTGTGTTCATATCGTTCTCGTTCGTGTTTTTGACTCAGATCTTTTGCTACTTTCCAATCTAGGAATACCTCCATATGTTACTTTAAACCTAATTCTGATGTCCCATTCTCTCTAATCTTATTCGCTTCTGTTGTATACATATCACGAAGGAGGGGGTTAAACCATTTGCAAAGGATCTACCTATCTCATTATAATATTGTTCTCCCTATACGCAAACTTACTTTATCACATATCTATGTCCAGTGCTCCTTTCTTCATTTGGGTATATAGGTTATTTATCCATATGGCGAGGTTTAAGCTACATGTCAAGGATCTGTCTCTTTCCGATTAACTCGACACAGTACATTTGTTAGCATTTCATTCCGTATTACCACATGTAATTTATTCAAGGAAATAAATATGTGATTTTCCTTTAACTAACAATGTTGCGTTAGCATTCGATCTCGTCTCCCAGTCAGCTATTTTTTTCTCAAGAACTTCTTTCGAACTAATAAGTTCTTCTATATGCAGTGTTTGTCCAGATCCCTACAACTCTTCTTGAGTACAAAAAAATAAAAGGTATCATTCTTGTATGTGTGTGCGTGATCTTAGATGGTTAGTATGCGTCCATTGTCTTCTGCCTATTTGTTTGCGCCATGGGGGTTTTCCTTCATCAAGCGCGTACTGAATTAATTTGTATAAAAATAGCCTAATATACCGAACACTACTACTACATGTGCTTCCACCTGATGGGAAGAAAAAGAACTACCAAACAAAAGAAAGAATAAAAAGAAACATTAAGATGCAAAGAATTGCAAATTGATTGCTTGTTAAACTGTTGTTTCTTGTTTTCGTTTTTTTTTCTTACATCGTTCTTGTTTTGTATGACTGTCTGTGTGTGTGTGTAAAATAACCAAAGAGGCTGGGCAAGAGATTAGGAGAAAAACATACATATTGGTCTTCTGCTTTTTCTGTGGCATATGCATCTTTTAACATTTTAGAAGAAATGTTTGACCGACTTGTGCGAATAGCGTCGTGCAGTAAGGAGTATATCGGTTCGATATCCACGTTTATCGCGAAAAATGAGTATATTCACAGAATATAAGCAAATAACCCATTAATTTCCCGTATATACATGCTACATTATATGATTTGATTTACAGTGAATGTTCCTGGTCTAATTTAACGTAATGGTATGCTATTTAACAATAAATATGGTAATATATTACTCTCATTAGTGTACAAAGCTGTTCACTGACAAATCTTGCAATAACGAACTAACATAAGTTTATAGTAATTTAATAACTGGATTGTAACTGCTTATCAGCTACTAGTGCTGTGTTATTCTTTGAATACAGGCAATAGGCTTGGAGGAACAGTAATTAAAAGTATTTAATTAGGACTTAGAGTAAGATATAGTTCTTTCTGGGGGATATTCATTACATATAGGATGTAATTATGTCATTTTATAGAAAAAAATATGTGGTTAGTTTAAAAACACTAAATAATTGTCCAGTCTATCCTATCATATAGCAAAACAAGGGATGTGTACTGTATATAGCTTACATTCAAAAGGTTAATCATGCTTGTGAAGGAGTATCCTGAAAAGGTAGGCAATTTGCAAGGTTTTTATGGCTTTAGGGTCTCTTACACTACTGCATACTTCACCCTCTCCCCCGGCTTTATCTTATAGTAGAGTTTTGTGGCATCTACTCGGCCACCGTACAGGGCATCCCGCTGTCTAATAGGGCATTTCTTAGTTGCTGGTGTGCTCGCATAGTCATTCACCTGGGGTGTTCTCTGAGGACGTGTCGCCACTCACACTCCCCCATTTCGTGCACCGCATATCCTAGCTCTTTCAATTGATCTATTTTAGCACGTGCTCTCATAACGCGTATTGAAAGTACTATAAGGATCGTTATAAATTGAATTGTCACGCGCTATGGGTTACACCTCGGACAACCATAATATATGCAACCCAGATACTCCCAGAAATGTTCTTCGCCCTGGTGATGGGCGTATCCATCAACCTTAAAACCACCCTTAACCACAACTTCACTGCCATTAGCGGCATGCTTAATATTAATGTTTAATTTTTGGGCTTCGTGTACCAACCATTGAATTGCACCTATAGATTGGGTATCTCGCCACCTATACCCATTGTGCGGAATGATACCAATTGTGTTTGGCTGCAGAAACTTTTTGCAAAACATCAGATTACAGGCGCAGGCAATACTTATTGTGTCAAGGAATGGGTTTATTCCCGATAAAGCGTGAAACTCATTCATAAATTTAACACAGGCCTCACGCAGTATATTCACATCCTCGACACAATACTATATCAGCTGGTCTTTAAATACGGACCCGCTAGCCACACGCCTTTCTTTCTCCGCCACATACCATCTCTCAAACTCAGTCCGCTGTTTTTCCTTCATATGAGCCACGTCATAATAAGCTATTCCAGGCAATTCCCCACAATACTCTTGATTGCCTTGCGTGTTAAATAAGTGGGGAAAGTGTCCCTTAGCCGTGGGTAAATCAAATGCCTCGCTTAGTTTACTTAACGCCATTGGGAGAAAATTTAGGCTGTCAATAAACTTTAAGTAAAGGTACTCAATACACATAATTTTACAACCCTGCATAATTACGCGTGGTGTCCACCTTCTTTTAAGCATCATGCTTCGCAGAATTAAGTGGGCATCATAACCTTTGGCATTATGGGCAATGCAGATAATTTTATTAATCCCCACTCTTCTCTCGGCCAAAAAGCCTAAGAATTCTTCAATGCATGCAGCGCCGTAAAATATGTGTTGTTTTGTACCGCAAGTATTACAGGTCTTGTTACCAGTACACTTATAACACCGTTGTTGGCACACCAGCAAATTTGGTTCATGTTCTGACACCAACCGCTACTTCTTTCTCCTGCCGGCACTCCATATCGTAGAATATTAATAACAATTTGCGGGGAATAGACCTACGGCTAGGCTGTATGTGGCATAAATGTCCTGGTGGCATCATATTGCGACATACAGTACAGTACGTTTCCCCGCAAACTTGTGGATTGCGGCCTTTTTTTTAATTACATAGACTTTGAGACACATCTTACACACCCGCAGAGTGCTGCATAAAGAGCTGCGTTGGTGGTTTGCAAGGCACTCCGCCCCGTAAAATCACCTATTGCACTGATTACAATATATCGAGCTGTCGGCGGAGGTAGGGGTGCAAGTTGGATTATTTCGATATTTACAACACAGCGATTTAAAGTGCCCCGCATGGCGATCTTTGTGACAAAATTTCTTGTGACATTCCACACAGTAGTACTTGCATGAGAATGCCGCTGTCAAGTTTGTAATTACGTCATAGTGGTTATCGGTGTATAACAGATTAATTTGTTTACCTCTAGCGGGGCCTTCAAATAGTACCTTCTCGCCAGATAGGCCATTATACGCGGTTAGTTTATACCCGGCGAGGTGCTGCTGATATCTCCTCATTTCAGGTACGCCCCCACCACCGTTAGTTAAATCTACATTGGCCTTCTGGCATAACACATACACATCTTTAAACATAAATTTTGGATACTGGTTGTGATATTTATGCTGTTCCTTTTTGTTATCATGGTTGTCGACCAAACCTACAGCGACAACCAGGGCATGAGCTAGACAGATACTGTGTTTTTAATACGAACTATTCCACAGTTGTACCCTATATATTCTGATTGTGGCGGAAGTTTGTTTTACCCGCCCCTCGCCCGTAGGTAGTTCTACGTGGTGAAAATAAATCACAAAACGATCCTGATATAAGAACGAGGTGTTAGATTGGATTACTTTTTCAAGCGCACTCCACACACTATCCCCACTCATGTCCCGTGCCGATCTAAATGACAGAACGGTTTATCTGGGTGATTCTGATTAATAAAAGTAACACCAACCTGATGATGCGCAAATACGCCAGCCATTAACCGATTTAGTAAATCTCTTATTGCCTTCTCAACCCATGTTATGGGGTTCTCACCTTCGGGTGGCGATTTTATTTCAACGGTTATTGGCATTCCGTTATCCTTAAATCGTTTATAATACTGTCGAGATTCGCTAATTATATTAAAACATTTCATTATAATAACTTAACACCAAAATGTTTCGGTTATCGCAATATAAAGTTTGGCTGTTTTTTCTATTAGGGTTATTCCCTAATAACTTTAGCAATCCTACTATAGACCGTAAGTAGCTAGTTTGTGTGATACCCTATTATTATAATTAACCCTCAAAGTTTATTATATTCAGCCTAAAATAAATAAAAAATAACATTTTTAATTTTAACAATATTATTATATTTCGGTTGAAAAACTATTAGCAATCAGCTTAAAACCATTAGTATGTGGAGAGAGGATAAAATCTTCACGCTTATTTCTTCTTACAGCTTTATTATACGAGCCGAGGTTAGCAAACAAACTTCAAATTTGACATTTCACATTGAGCTTATCACTTTTTCGCATATAGTAAATACCCACATATTAAATGTAAAAACAAAATTTGAATATGTCTAACCGTTTACGAAATATACAGGGTTAAATATTTGACCTTTAACCTTGAAGCCACTAATTTCTCGCATATGATGCTTAATCCCCACATAGCAAATGTGAAAACAGAATTTCAATATATCTAACCGTTTATAAAATATACAGGAATAAATATTTGACCTTTGACATTGAGGTCATTAATTTTTCTGATATATAGTGCTTAATTCCTACATGGCAAATATGAAAACAGAATTTCAATATGTCTAGCCGTTTACGAAATATACAGGGTAAAATCTTTGACCTCGAGGTCATAATTTTTTTCACATGTGTTTTCGCCCTAATCCCAAATGTGGAAACAGAATCTCAATATGTCTAGCCGTTTACGAGATATACAGGGTTAAATATTTGACCTTTGACCTCGACGTCACCACTTTTTTAAATGTAGTATTTATCGTCCTAATCACAAATGTGAAAACAATCTCAATATGTCTAGCTGCTTATGAAACATACAGCGTTAAATATTTGACCTTTGACCTTAGTAACATTTTGTTACCTTAGGCCCAGGTAGTTTTCACCTATTAGTGACCCTTTGTTATGGTTGTAAGTGCTTAGTTAACCATCTCATATTGACTAGTATTGACCATTCGGTCGAGTGTGGTCTATTATGTGAGTTAGGTACAGAAACTTACTTCCAAATTGACATTAGCATTGTTGTAAGACCGTAGCGTCTGTGCTGTGTTAAATAAAGGTTGGGAAAATATAAAATTAATTGCCTGCTAGGGGCTGTGTAAGAAACTGACTTCAAATTTCTGTTGTAATTTCTGCTATGTTAAATAGGGGATGAAAAAAGGTGCAGCAGCCTTTTATGGAATCTCTTCTATTGTGCACTGGATGGAGTTAATTTCTGCTATGTTAAATAGGGGGTGGATTGTAGCCTCTGTAGTTTCGTAGCCTTATGCAGTATGTGGGTTAATCTCTGCTATGTTAAATAGGGGATGAAAAGAGGGGTCGTAGCCTTTCACGAAATCTCTGCTATTATTTATTGGTTTGAGGGATGAAAAAAGGGGTCGTAGCCTTTCATAGTGTTGGAGGGCGTAACTAGACTATATTCCTGTGTAATCTCTGCTATGTCAAATAAGGGTTGCAAAAAGGTGCCGTAGCCTTTTATGAAATGTGTGTTATGTTAAATAGGGGTTGGAAAAATATGTTTTTTTTGTCTTTATAAATAGGGAATGCGAAAAATAATCTATTTTGACCTCCTATGTCACGTTCTGTAGGTTCTGTTCTTCAGGGTGGTCCATGTTCTTTAGCAGATATGCCACGGGGACTGGCTGGTAATAGAGCGCTAGAGTATAACCTCCAAATGCATGTTCTATAGCTTAGCCTTTTATGCCATCTTAAATAGGGGTTGGAGAAAGTGCTCATACCCTTTTACAAAATAATACTACTCTTTTTACAATTAAAAATAAGGGTCATCAAAGAGAATAAAAAGTAACTAAATCTATTTCCAAAAAAGTAATTAAATCTGGCTCCAAAATTTGAGCCAAAAGTGCCTAAAACGAGCCCAAGTGGGGCCATTATACTACCAATCTTCTGTTTTCTCTTCGTCAACTTCTTTTGCATATACTTCGTCCTTAACGCGTACTCGTACAACTGGGGAACTTAGCGTAACAATTCCAGAATCTTGCACTCCCAGAGGACCTTTCGTTTCCTGCATCTCCGGGGTCTCTCCATTTTCTTCTTCCTTTACGTACGCTTCTCTCACTTAATGCGTGGGTATCATGCTTGCTTCAGGCTCCGACACTTCCGGAAAGTCTTCTTTCTTCTCTTCGTTCATAAGATAAAATGAATTGTATGGACGGTAGCAGCAATATGGCTTACGCCCTTCCCGATACGGGGGAAGCCCCTTATCTTTGTCACGTCTAGAAATAGCTGCTAACTAAAATTATAAAATCGTATAAAAGCTGAAGATGTAAACTGTCTTCAGAAAAATAAAATTGTGGTAAAAACTAAAGATGTATAGAGTCTTTAGCATAAAAGGTAAAAATGTGAAGGCTGTAAAGGGACCTTCACAAAAATAAAATAATACTACATAAAACTTAACAGCTAACCAACACAATCATCTCAGATAGACGGAGATAAACCTGTCTCATGAACAAACATAAGAACTTTCCGCAACATACTTGGATCATCCCTTAACAATGACGCCATTGCATTGGGGATGTTATAACGTTGTCTGAGATGATTATATCCGGAACAATCTAAAAGGACGTGACGAATACTTATAACCACATTGCAATTATTACAATGTGGCGGATCCAATCGTCGTAACAGATATCCGTGTGTCAGCCGACTGTGTCCAATACGTAAACGACATAAAACTACTTCTTCACGCCTATCTCGGCAAGATGATTTCCATTGAGCAACAGTTACCCTAATTTCTCTCAATTTATTAACACCTACGTCATCCCATCGTCGCTGCCATTCATTCCGTGTAACTTGCCTATAATATATCAACATGTTCTGAAATGGGACATGCTGAATATCAATGTTAGCTCCTAAAAAGGTCTCACAAGCAGCTACGTCTGCCTGACATGACTTGGTATCCAGGAAAAGACAACCTCACCACCGGCAGAGCAGATGGCGTGTGTCTTACATAGCATATCTTGCACGAGCGGATGTTTACAATACATATTGTCAAGGCTTTGAACATCACTCTTCGAATCCGTACAAACAAGGATGTGGTTGAAACCACGAACAAGACTAAAATCCAAAGCCTTTAAAGGAGCATATAGCTCAGCAGTATATAGCAGAATATAGCAGCAAGACAAAATTGGTGGGCTTCCCCATCTGCAACAAACGCGCATTCAACAGATTTAGATCCATCGGTAAAAACAGATATAAAACGTGGGTATTAACTCTGCATCGCAAGAAAACGTTGCTAGAATTCAATCATGGATGTCTCCGATTTCTTGAAATTTGACAAAGAAATATCAATCCGTGGGCGGACAGTTGTCCACGCCGGAAGGAGACTAAAGCGGACAGGACAGACAGTAGGGCGGTCTGCATTCAGATTCTCCAACAATTCTGATGCTCGGATGCCGAGTGGTCGCGTAGCGTGACCACGGCGTTCATATAGGGCTCGTTGTACTGGGTATTCGATTAAGTTATGTGCTGGGTGGCTTGCTAAAGATGATATCTTAGCACATAGTACATCCTATGAATCTCGAGCGGTGGTTCAGCGGATCCACACAAAGACTGGTGACAGGACTTGTGCGATACGCGCCAGTGGAGAGACGAATTCCAGACATGATGGACACTATCGAGCGTATATAAGGCTGAAGGGAGGGAAGGTGTCGCAGCATTTCATAGTGAATATCATCCAGTCCAGGGGATGTGTTTCTAACATTCCGCAAGGCAGTGTTAAGTTCCCACTCGTTGAAAGAGACATTATCTGCTTCGGAATTATGACAGTGGAAGTGTAGAGGTATCATCTCTGCCTGTCGTTTAATGTTTACAAAAGTAGCACTATAGTGCTGAGAGCTGGACATTGCTGCGAAGGCTGCTCCAAGAAGATTAGCTACCTCTTTTGAGTCAGTATGCAAGACATTATTGTGCTTGAGAGCAGTCAATGGCTCTAAGCGACAGTTGCCTTGCAAACGTCTGACCCGTTCCCACACGTCTCGAATTGGCGTTTGTGAATTAATGGAAGATACGTATTCGCGAAAGGAAGTACGCCGAGTTTGTTTCAAGAGACGTTGAATATGACAGCTTGTGACTGTCGAACTGCATTTAAATTTGCCGCTGTAGGATATCGATTGAACACCCGTAGAGCGCGACTGCGCCGTCGCCGTGCTAGTTCAAGCTCATTGTTCCACCAGGGAACAGAACGCCGACGTGGCGTTCGGCCAGACTGTGGGAAGGAACATCTGGTAGCTCGCAAAATTTCACGGTTTAAGTACTCAACCGAATCATTCAGGGGAAAATCTCCTGGATCAACTAGTTGGACACGAGTTTCATATTTAGTCCAGTCAGCACGCTTCAGAAGCCAATGCAGTAATTTGCGTGGTGCTTGATAAAGGTTTAAAAAGTCTAAAATTACTGGAAAGTGGTCGCTACCACATGATCGTCATGTACACGCCGTGCCAGCATGGGTGCAAGAACGGCACTGCAGACAGACAGATCTATCGCTGAGTATGTGCCACTTGCCAAACTAAAATGCGTGTTAGCACCAATATTTAATAAAACGAAGTTTGAAGCGTCAATAAATGGTTCAACTATTCTACCGCGGACATCTGTACGAACACTACCCAAAATAATTATATGAATTAACATTATATGAATTAAAATCTCCAACTAAAACTATAGGTTGGGCTAACTGCTGCAAAAGATTCTGGAGGTCAAGGAGCGTAAAGTTTTGTTCCCTTGTTATGTAAAAATTCAGGACTATGACATGCTGTTCAAGGTGGACGCGAACGGGAACCGCCTGTAGGTTCGTAGCAATGTGGACAGGTGTTGAATACCGTGTCAACAACACCAATTGTAACACCGCCACATGCGCGACCATCAGTTGGGAAATCTGTGCGATAGAATGTATGGTAAAATCACAGTTTCAGTGGTTTTAAACTTTGTTTCCTGAAAGCAAACTACAGCAGGGGAAAGATCTGATAAGAAGACTTGCAGTTCTTCGTAGTGGGAATGAAATCCGTTAAGATTCCATTGGAGCATAGCCATTATGATGAAGATAAAAAAAATACCTTTTAAGTCTAGGTTTATTAAATTTCCCTCCTTTTCCGACTGTTGTAAATTCCGAGTCCATCAGATCGTCCTCAATCATAGCTGATTTGAGGGATGAACTCGGCGCATTAAGGGCAGGTGGAGAATTTTGATGAGCTAGTTGATTAGCAAGAACAGTAGTGAGACGTAGACTAGATCGTGAAATTTTACTGGCGCGAAGAGTAGATACAGCCCGTGGAGTCCTAGAAGATTGCACAGAAAACATTTGTCTCTCAGAATGCATTGGTGTATTTTGATGAGTTGGTGAGGCTTGGCGAATATCAGATTTGTCAGGTTGAGTTCCCTTAGTTTGAGTTGAGACATCAACTGTCTGGGTGCCAATTGAGACAGTTTTGATTTGTAGTCGTGCTGCTACTGTGGAAAACGCGCCAGATTGAAGAGTGCGTTGAGACTCTCTTACGCGACGTTTTGCACCACCAGCAGATGTTTTCTCGAGGACCATCAGCTCTCTAATTCGTTTTTTCTCTTTAAATACCGGACAGTCACGTGACCAGGCCGTGTGATCACCCTTGCAATTAACACACTGAGGTTTCAGTGACGTGGAAAGATCCGCATCATGTCTACTGGTACCGCATATTGCATATACAGCAGAGGTCGCATTACGCGACGTGCCGGTGTGTCCATAGTGCTCACATTTAAAACAGCGGAGCAAACTGGGTATATATAATGACGGACAGGCAAGTAGTAGAAAACTCTCTTGACGTCCTTAGGAAGCTGTTCCATGGCAAACGTCAAAATTATGGACTTTGGACGTCCATGGCAAACGTCCACAGTCAACGTCGTGGGTTTCAGTTCGCCACTCCTTCGAGTTTTAATGCGCCTGACATTGACTACACCTTGGCTGGCAAGTTCATTCTCAATCTCTTCGTCAGGGACATCTTGCAAGTCCCAACAAGATATTACGCCCTGACTAAAGTTCAAGTTGAACCACACCGTCAACTGAACTTTAGTCAGGGCG
>JAGDQP010057764.1:0-12679 GCA_022664845.1 Lepisma saccharinum
GTGAATAAAAGACAGTGGCGATCACAGTGAGAGCTTCGGCTCTCCTCTCCCAACCCGTCTGGTCAGCGTGGGAGCAGTAGACCAACTCCTCCCTTCGGGGAGAGGCCTCATCCAGTAGTGGATTGAATATGGCTGTGATTTATTATTTATTATTATATATATATATTATATATATATACTATAAAGTTGTAAAAAGGTGACTGGCTGACTGAGCACGGAAATTCTAATTTCTAACCTACTTCTAGAAGTGCTAGAGACTTGCGGTTTTTTATTCGCTTCCTCATGGTCGACTTTGAATTTTTGAGTCATTTTGGCGCCCTTCCAACCAATAATGGAGGCCGTTTTGAAATATGTCTGTTTGAGGGGTTGAAAGGTGGAAGTTGTTTAATAATTTAGCAATTGTTTCTTTGGCTGTATCAGAAACTCTACCACTTGGAAAAAATTCAGTGTTCTGAGCTACCTGGAAGTGCTCTAGGTTTTTGATCAGTTAGTGAGTGGTAAAAATATTGATGTTTGGAAATCAATATCTCAAAAATTCTAAAGAGTATTTTCATGAAATTTGGGAATTTAGGGTACTGGAGGGGTGGTGGGTTGTTTTTGAGTTATGGGTGGGTCGAAAGTAGCTCGGAATGGTCCCTGTAATACAACGCACGACACGGCAGGTGCGTTTCCGAACTTGGCCTGACACACTGCCGTGTGTTTAGATATTCGAAAAGCAAATTTTCCTAAAACGGATGGAACATAGTCCGAAATCACGAAACATTAACATAAAAATCAGTGGATACAGGAATTCGTTGATTTAGCTCAAAAACTAATGGAGACCAATGGGGCAACCGTACGTACTTAGTTTTAGAAGGATTATATATCCGTTCTAAAGAGACCCAGAAGCGTGCAATTTGCACCTGACTAACTTCAAGCATTCTTCTTTTAGATAAAGCATATTTCATATCAATAATTTGAAGATTCTGGCAGCAATAAATTATAATTCAACCAATGGGGAAAACGCACTTTTACCCCGGGTCATAGGCGCCTAACACATAAAAAGTGGGGGGGGAATGTCCAATAAAGGTCAAGTACATTTTTAATAATAATAACAATAATTATTATTATTATTGAAAATAATCGTGAATGTGTGTGTGCAGAAAGTGGAATATTGTTTTTCGGAGTTCCAAACCAAATATAAAACTAAATGACAAACCCATTTCTATCTATCTTATAACTGTAGTTTAAGTATTTATTTTCAACTTTGTATTTAATGGAAATCTGTCCAAAACAGAAAAAAATCGGACCCAATGCTTTCCGTTTTACACAAGTTTCAATAGTGAAAGCTGAGAAATATTAAAAACCAAACCATACGGCGTAGCAGACACCCACAATATTCTGCAGCCCCTTCTGGATCCACCCTGATTAAATTTCAAAGACACTCATCTAAAATTGGTCTATGAAATATTTTAACGTAATTATAGGGACGAACAAACGATTGAAAAACACCTTTTTCCTTAAAAAAAAAAAAAAAAAAACACTTAGAAGACGGGCCATCGCGATGCATCGGTGCCATTCTAGAGACTAAATAAAGTAGATTAACTATATTTACCTGCTGTTTTAGGCTTCTAAAACCTTTAAATAAGTTTTTGAGATGTCTTATAGAATGGTATGGGAACACTTTTACTTATTAAGTGACAGCGCCATAACCATAAGTTTCAGTGACAAACTAGGATCGCCAAATGGTCCAGAATATCTTGGAAATTACGCATGCTACGACAAACATATTCCTATTCAAAGTTGTTCACCTGATAGGGGGACACTATA
Source organism: Lepisma saccharinum (assembly GCA_022664845.1). Classification (NCBI taxonomy): domain Eukaryota; kingdom Metazoa; phylum Arthropoda; class Insecta; order Zygentoma; family Lepismatidae; genus Lepisma; species Lepisma saccharinum. Next base: position 1,810 of record JAGDQP010057764.1, read on the forward strand.
TGGTATTTGTTGTCTGTATTCATGTAGGTGGCGTTGTAATCGGTTAAAACGAGCGTAACCAGTTTTTTCAAATGGCAATGGCAACACCCAGTTTCAATTGCAAATTCGGATTCTACATGTAAAAATAAACTTCATAGAAGATCCATTTTCGTAGATTCCTTCTAGATGGCGTAGTAATCGATAAAAAAAATGTTTCGTGAAGTTATTGCAATACGTTATAATAACAGGTGCCAATGGCAAAAACTAGGCATGTTACCACAAACATACACCAGATCAAAATATTTCACCTAGAAAGATATTAGATGGTGTTGTCAGTAACATGTAGGTAGCGCTGTAATCGCAGTGTCATGTGTTTAGAAGCCGCAATTAGACTTTTTGTCAAAAATTCTAGACTAACTTGTTTAAGTAAAAAATAGTTTAATATGATTCGCCAATAAAGAAATTATTACAAAGGTAGTTTTCCGTGAAAGATATTGTTTGCTGCCCCGAAAGTGGGGTGGGGCAAAATGATATGTTTCCCCCCAGTCTGAGAAGTGAGGGGGCAAGTGACCTCTTTTGCCCCATAGCTCAGGCGCCTATGCCTCGGGTAAACTTCATTCAATGATTAACATCATTGCTTTATTAACATCAAACGCGTCCTAACTTGGTAATCCAAAATTTATATTTACATCCTGTGCGAACGTCTGCCCCAACATGGTGTGTGAACTTTTGCCCCTTCCAGAGGTCTTTACAGAAAACAATTAGAATCATCTAGCTCCTCATGCCACACCAAATATTACAGAACATCAAGTCAATTATTTATTTCTGTTCATTTCTTATAAGAACAATCCAAAATTAAATTTACCTCATAATCCCCACCAGGGTGCGAAATCTCTGCGAACAGGGTTGCTGTGTATTGTGTAACCAGTTTTATTGACATGGTGACAATGGACACACGCAAGGAAGTTATTCTGCTCGCTTTGCTAAGACACCGACGTAAGAAGAAACGTAGGCAGATATGGGTGCACCCTTTGGTAGAGATGCGATATCTTGAAGGAAATTTTTCTGTATTCTATCCACAATTGAGGCAAGATGAAGAGAATTTTTTAAATTATTTCCGTCTATCTATCGCTTCTCGTAGTCTTGTAATCAAGATGTCCCGGGTTCGATTCCCGGTGCGTACACGAGTGGCTCGGATCCCACGTTTAACTGTAGGTCCCGTCCTCAGGACATCATCATCCCATGGAAGGCAATGGTAAACCACCATGGTTTCACCTTGTTCAGGGATCTTCGGTTTAAAGACTTACCTATCGTCAGAATACCTATCATCATCATCATTATTATTATTATTACAATGTCGAGTAAATAAAATGTATAACAGAAAATGTTTAAAGAAAATGCACTCCGTCTTCAAACTGATTTGCCGAAACACAGTTCCAGTGCGTCCGACCTACTTTAGTTTTTTTTAGAGTGTGTAATGTTTTCTGCTTGTACAAAAGTCAGAACAAATAGATGTTTATTAATTCCGTAGATATATGAGAAACGGGAATATGATTAACTTTCAAATTTTCGACGTGAAACTACTACAATTTCTTGAAAAATGTTTATCAGTAATTATTCTTTTAAATGACAATACATCTTCATAACAAAGAAATAGCTTCTTGTTTACAACTCTATGAACATTCATATCAACATTATTATGATCCAGCAAGAAGATTAACTTTCAATGAAATAATTCAATGAAACCACGAGAGAGTTGTCCGCGCCACTCTCGCCCCGCTATCTTACGTACGTAAAAGCACTCTGACTCTAAATAAGATTTTCAAAGCGAATTGAATGAGTCCGAAGTAAGTCATTAGCAAGGATTTTCCCACAGGTTTCAGGAAAGGCCTTGCCATAAACACGTTCCTCCCCCCCCTTTCCACTCTCTTGTCATCACGCTGAATGTGGGGGTGGTCAGACCACCCGCTGCACGACAGTAAATTCCCTCCAAACAATTTTTTTCCCCTAAAAGCTGGTCGAGCCATCTATGCGACAAAGGTCAAACTATCAGTGGAGATTTTTTAAACAATTTCTCATAAAATTTCATGATTTAATAAAATACAGATTAAGGTTCGAGGCTAGATTGTGCTAAGCAGAAGCAATCAATGAGAATCATTAACAAGAAGACTTATTCACAAAGGATGTAAGAAAAAAATGACTGCGTTTTTTTTTCGTTTAAATACTCATGACAAGAGGAACAACTCTTTCAAATATTGCCATATTTAGAATCTAATATCTTCTAAAGTTTAGCAAGAGGAACAAAATGGAGAAAGCCATGTGTAGGTTGATCCTTTCTGATTAATCCATCCAAAGCTGATTAATATACGGTAATTACTTTAAGAGATATCGTGTTCTGAAAGAACCCCTGTTTCCCTCTCTCTATCCCATCGGTGAAATATCCTCTTAAGCTTCGTCGGACTGGCCTATAATCGTTTCCGGAAAACTTCTGGGATTTTGGTACTTATGAATCTATGGGAGGGAACAGTTTGTCACGATTTCTGGACCAGGGGTAGAAGGTGACTTCAACTAGTTTTTTGACGTCTCTACAGTCCGATACATTGTCGAAAACCGTAATCCTGACGTCAAATACTACTTATCGAAAACTATACCGACAAGGTCTGGGCGAACTTATTTGAAGGCACCAGGATAGCGGCTGTGCTAGTGAACAGATATTACGCAAGGCGGTGTTGGGATGATGGTGGTAGACTTAGAACTATGATACTAAGCCGCAAGTACCAACCAAACAATTTGAAGTCCCTAATAGATGACGAAATTAACAAGAAAGCAGTCACACTTGAAGGAACATAACTAAGATCAGCTACCCTAGTTCCTGCAATTTGCTCAGTTGATCTCCGTGCCCTGAATTCATCGTATCAACAAAGACATACTAAGTCGTATTACTATGATCTTGCATACAACAGTATGTATTCTACATCAACAAAGAATAAATTAGCTATAACTTGGCCAACGAAGACATTAGTGGGTTTTCTTACTCCAGTTTGATGCTAGAGTATTGTGGGTGGTGTCATTTTCGTTCTTACCAAACAGAAATTCAGAAAAGTGATTGTGGACACCTTGGAGGAGGACGGAATATCAGAATTCTAAATAGTTTTCTTCCTCGTTTTAGGCTAGGGATCTACTGAAAAGATACCCCTGATCTAAAACCTTCAATAAAAATTATTTTTTCGCTCTCTATACAGAAAGAGTTTACATTACACAGTTTAGAGCCAGAAGACTGGCCGCCATTTTGAAAGATGGCGACAAAAAAGTTTTTGCCTTTGTCATAAACGGTGGCCTGTACAGAAATTTTAGAGGGGTACAAAATGAAAAATCGTATTTTTTTATTTCTTTCTGAGTCACTATTATCCTTTTTCCCTAGAACGAACGGTTACCGAATTATCTCCGGTTTTAGTGTTGTAAATTTCAGCTCTTAACAGGAAAACGATTAAAAAAAAAAAAAAATGGATCTCCTAATTTCAGGGTGAGACAAAAGTCTGCGAACACCCTGGTTAGTCGAAAATGGCTATAGGGAGCTACAGCAAATGTTGGATACCGTTGATGGAAAGACGGGCCCCATGTCGACTATCTTGGATTTGTGTCTAGAATTTTAAATGGAAAGGGAATCATGTGACATATTGTTTTAGGCTACCGCGTTCCCAGAAATTCAAATGTAAAGTCGTTTTTCGCCTGCGTTTATTTCTTTAGGTGATATAAACTATGAAGTCTGGGACTTGGCGAAATGGTTTGCCATTCTGTTATTGCAGGTGATTCGGCACGGCGATAACACTTCACGAACGGATTGCGATGTGCTCGTCAGTGGTGGTCGCAGCACCAGGGTAATTGCAGCTGAGTTCAGCGTACGTCATGCGCAGAGAGGTGTCGAATCTCTCGCGACCGCATTAAAAAAAAAATGAGGAAACAGGATTGTTGCGCGAGGGAACGCAGTGGACGACCAAGGGCCATAACCGGCGAGAACACGGCAAGGGAATCTGTGGCAACCATTCTGAAGAACTTCACACGCAGTACTGGTGATAGCTGCTGTCAGTATTACGGATTCCGGATGTAAACTGAAGGCATCATATAAGCTGCAAATACAAAAACACCTAGGTAAAGATGATCCAGACAGTCGGTTACAGTCAGCAGAATGGGCTGTAGAGCGATGCAATGAGGATCCAATGTTCTATTCAGTGCTTTAGTGATGAGGTGATAAACGGAATTATCATTAAGGGTCTAATGCCAACCCATCATCGACAGATGTCAGTACAGCAGGTGACGGGAGCAAGGTCATGGTGTATATATGGGATATAGGGTACACGAATTGGGGCAAGGTCATGGTGTATATGGGATATAGGGTACACGAATTGGGGCATGTTGTGGCGCGTATCCATGGCAAATTGATTGGTCAGCAATGCCTGGACCATCCTTCGCGAGGTCTTGTTCCTCTCACTGCTAAATCCCGAAGAGGATTTTCCTCCTTTTTCGCGACCCCGCATTACTCTGCAGGTATATGAATGATTGGGTATCGGGATGTTGGATCGGCCTATCGAGTAGCTTCCTTGTTTACCTGTTTTCTGGAGCTATCAGAAAACATGGAGTAATGCGAAAAGCTCAATGGTCTACACCACCGTCTCCAGCAACGGATCCAGTGTACCCGTTAAGCCCGATGTGTTACGCAGGGTCAATGAGGATTGAAAAAATGACGTAGTGTGAAACCGACATATAGATAAAATAATGTAGGGAGTAATTCTAAGGGTGGAAAGAATATCACATTTTAATTTCTGGAAACGAGCTAGCCTAAAATGATGTCACATAACCTCATTCTTGGCCTAAATCCAACATGGCGACTTTTAATCGGCGGTATGTTTAAGTTTCGTTCACCGTTAAAATTGCCATCGATGAACACCGCAGCACGATTCGTATGCCCCATATTCCACACCACACCATGACTATTTATCTGTTAAGAGTTGAAATTTACAACATTAAAACCGGTGATAACTTGGTAACCGTTCGTTCTAGAGGGGAAATGATAATAGTGACTCAGAAAGAAAATACTTCGATCCTCCATTTTGTACCCTCTGCAAAATTTCTGTGAGGGCCACCGTTTATGGCATAAAGGAAATAAACTATTTTTGTCGCCATCTTTCAAAATTGCGGCTAGTTCTCGGGCGCTAAACGGTGTAATGTACACTCTTTCTGTATAGAGTAGCGAAAAAATAATTTTTATTGTATTTTTCTTTTTTTAGATCAGGGGTAGTTTGTCAGTAGATTCCGTGGACTAAAACAATGAATTAAAGATATTTAGAATTTGATATTTCGCCCTCCCCCCTGTCGCGGGTGTCAGGTGTTCACCATCACTTTTCTGAATCTTTGTTTGGTAGAGAAGGAAATGACACCACCCACAATACTCTAGCATCAAATTGCACACGGGATGTCATAAGTAAAAACACAATACATCTCAGTTGCACCCGTTTTGTTCGTCAAGGCAAAAATGGAATCTCGCCACGAAGGACAAACAAAGTACGTAGTCTACCTCCCTATAGATTTTAACACGGCGGGTATAGATTACATAATAGAAACATGTTGCTAATGCTGCAGTGGTCTAGCACTCAAAGTTGTGTGCATGTACAGTCAGTTGTGTTATTTTGGTATACACGAAAGATACGTAGTTTTAAGAGCTTGCATTTGGCAAAATGAATGTCATAGTAACAGTGGTTGTTTAATTATTTTTACATATTATAACAGTGCATCAGATTTTGCTTTGATTTTTTTCTATGCTTGTTGACTTTCTTCCCGATGCTTTGTGGCAACGATTACAGGCTCTTCGGATGGAGCCCAGTTAGCTCTACAACATGTAAAAGATAGTTGAGATCACCTACCTCTGGTGTAGTAATTGTGAGAAAGTGCCCTTTCGCATATACTTCCGCTTCAAGAGCCGAAGTCAATAATTACCTTACCGATGTTTGACGAATAAAAATAGAAATATATCATACTTAAATAACTTATAGCGTCACGTGCCGTACATATACGGTATCTTTAACAAAGTTTTGACCCTTATTAAAGATAAATATATCGTATTACTCTGGTCAAAATCAACTCTCATTTCCTATACGCTTCAAATGGTCACTTTTTAGGCACGCAGCCTATGAAAAATGAGCATAACTTTTTCTAACATTAATACAACAGTGATGTGAAGTTTATTATGATTTGGGAAATGAGGGGGAATTGATTTGGAGAAGTAACGATAATTATTGATACAGGGGTTTAGAGGTGTCTGGGTTTTGCCAACGTCGAATGTAGATCTGAGGTTACAGCGTAGAAGTTGGGGAAAAGGTCTGCCTTGCTGTCTGAACGAGTACATCTTGTGAGTAATCGGATGCTCGACTGTGGAATCACAGGCAGACTGTGATCAAAATTAGAACAGGTTCTCCTGCAAACTTTTTGCCCTTAACCAAGTTTTAGGGAAGGGGGCTGTATATGTCCAGTTCTGGACAGGATCGCGTTTCGATTAAGGGGCTTGCGAAAATGCTTTCCAATTTCATGTCACGTTGTTAGGATAGGTTGTGCCATATTGATTAGTTTTTGGAGCACGTGAAGGCTGGTTGGTACTTAGTGAGAAAATTGGGAGTGAAATGGAGGGCGTCGCGGGAAAGACTCTTTATAATTCTTGAATTTTGGCGTGGTCCAATTGTTTACGGAAGAGGTTACTGGGTATCCATGCTCGAAAAGAGCTAAGGGGAAGGTATTGAAATAAGTTTGAAGGAGGTCGCGAAAGGAGCGGATGGGGTGCTCTGGCAGCTAAAGCGTGTAGGTGAGAGCGTTGGTAGTGTGACGATGGGAACTTTTGAAGTGGAGATATTGCTTGCTGTAGGTATCTTTGATATTGATGGCAGCCTCAAGACTTCTTAAGCTAGATGTCGACGTTTAAGAAGTTTTGTGTTCTTTGGAGTAGATCCAGATGATTTTGACAGGAAAGATACAGATGAGAGTGCTGGAATACTCCGGTGACTCCTGTGCATGGGTCCAGGTTAAGAATGTTTTCGGCATATCGAATTCAGATGAAAGATTTGAGAGATGTGGATATGGCCTTCGCCTTTCCCTTGATTTGCTGATAATTACTGTTTTCTTTGAAGCTGTTCAAGATAAGGACCACTGAGCTAGGTGCAGCAGAAGTGATGTGCTGGGCGTATGGGGATTGGGAGTGTATCGAGTTTATGTTCAAGGGCAACGAGCCCACGGGCGCGGAAAATATAAGCATATAGTGACGTCACGTCAACTGAAACAAATAATTTGTCTGGCTGAAGCATTTCAGTGGTACGAATGTATTGTGGAGAGAAAGTGGTTGTTATCTTTGATATAGGAGGGGACAGCCTGGATAAACTGTTGGGAGATGGTGGTGATCTTCTAGGTTCGCCAGGTTAATGGATTTTGGGAAGTATACAGGATTTGAGCTATTAGGACAGTTGAGATTGTGGATTATACACTTTTTGTGGGGTTTATACACTTCGTGGTAGGTGCGGATTTTATTAAGGAGGGATGGAGTAAGTTCTTCCGAAGGGAGCGATAGAGCGTAAGATCTAGAATTGTATAAGAACTTCGGATTGGTATGCAGAATAATTCATGGTCTGAGATCACGTATTCAGACTACCGTGGGGGATCCTTTGTCAGCTAAGCGGATAATAATTGTTGGGATCTGAACGATGAACCGAGATAGCTCAACGTTCTGCATTAGTGACATTATGGTGCGAATGGAGCATCTCAATAAAGTAGGCCCGCAGGAAAGGAAGGATAGCCTGTTTGGAGAGGATTGGAATGTACAGTTCGACAAGATATTTTGCAGGCACGGAATTTAAAATGTGGAATATGTTTCGGTGTAGAGAGAGTGATCTATGAATCTATGAAATGTCAGGATGAGTGGACCCGGTACCAACTGAGGCTGCGATCAAAGGTAAGGTGGTCATTGTAAAGGTTAGGTTGTTCTTTATTCTAGGGTCATTTAGATTTTCTTTTGTAATCGTGGTTGTGATTTTACTTGCGATATAATTTCTGATTGTGTGTGTGGTTGGGAGTCGAACTGTACATTTCATTCCTCTTCAAATAGTGTCATCCCCGACTTCATCGACCAGTTCCTTTCTCACCATAACTTCATTACTGCAAAACGTAGAGTAATCGCCTCTTCGTACGGATCCCACCCGACTTACAAGGGATCCACCTTGGTAGGCATGAATTACTTTGACTACCGATCCAAAGCCTTTAAACAACTTGCAGATCCTACATTTATCCTTCCCTTGTGGAGGGCCTCGCCCCATTCTTCCTTAATAAAATGCGCACCTAATTCGAAGCATGGTCACCGTAAAGGGCTGTCTCAACAATTTGAGCTCTCCCAGCAATCTCAGGACTCCCAAATTCTATCTACACCCCAAAATCTATAAACCTGGAACATCAATGGTTTCCAGTATTGGCTCTCATACAGAAAGAACCTCCGTCTTCATTTACTATTACCAGCCGTCTCTCCAGGCTCTCCCATTTTATATCAAATATAGCATCCATTTCCACTCTCAATACATTCTAGCTCAGCCGTTTCCGGCAAACACGACATTTGATTCAGTTGATGTGACGTCCCAGTATGGATGTGGATATTTGGCTAAAGAACTTGAGACTGGCGTCTGGATCAAACATGCCAATAGCATGCGGTATCTTCACTTCATTCGCTTCCATCCACTCTCCCCCATACACTCTTGCTGTCCGGAACACCTGCATTTGTTCCTCTGATGACGTACTTCAAAACTATTTCAGAATCTTCTTTCAATTCTAGTTGACCGTGGGTACTCGAATAATCTCAGCATTAACTATTGAATCGTGCTAAAAATCATAACATTAATAGATCATCCCGCGAAGTTCCCTCCGCTTCCAACCGTCTCACTAACAAGGAAGGGTACCCAGGTGTAACACGCCGATTGTGATAAGATTGCACAGACATAGAGAACATCGAAAAAGAAGCGACACGTATTTTTTTATATCGGCCAACAACCGCATTGAAAGGGTCAAATAGGGGCATAGACATGCTGTCAAAATGAGTTTGTGTGGAATATTGAGAGAACGAGAAGAGATATCGGAAAAGGTTAAATGTACGAAATACTACCCATAGCCGACGCAAGGCAATGAGGTAGGACGCACCCATGCGAAGAAAGCAGAACATCCGGAAATGGACCAATCACACATTTCCGGATTTCCAACATTGCCACAATGTGCTACGGAAATGAGCGAAGAGGATGGCAAGGAGCAGGAAGAAAGAAGAAACGAAAACGGAAAATATGTGTTTTTACTTTGGGTGCATACTTCGCCCCTATGTGAAAAGGACGCAGATTCATCTCAATGCACGAAGATGCTAAAACACTCAGGAAGGATGCAAGCGCCGTGCGTAGAGGCAGCCAGCGAGACAGTGCTGCACAGTGGGTGGCATATATCGCGTAATGGGAACAACGATGAGATGCATGCTGGAAACGAAAATGTGTGTGGGCAGTGGTGACACAAAAACAATAATGCATTGCACAGTAGAATGTAATAACAGGTGGTACACATATGTAAGATAAACAGCAACAGTAATATCAATACCACGCATGAGTATCAACATGACATCACTACGAAAATTCGCGTACGTACAACATAACAGTGTGCAGGGGTGTATGCTGGAAACAAGTCGCTCACTCCTGATAAGTAGCACGAAAATGATATTTCAAAAGCAGCGTTGTCACCACGAACACTTGATGATGGATGGGTTCTAGTACTGTGCTGCGCAGACCAATGACGTCAACTGATGGAAACAAAACTCCACTGGATTTGGAAAGTACTCTGGTCATGTTGAAAGATACGCGTATTAGAATACACGTATATACCGTGGAGACGACAGTTGATTATGCACAAGGGATTGAAGTGTCAGGATATTGTCTCTGCTGTGTAGATTGATGTTGAGTTGCTGAAGGCGTACTGCATCAGATACTTTACGTACGAAGTTCTTCCAAACTCTGACACCATACACGTCCAGAGGTTGTATTAACCCAGTTGTGTGCGTAGGTATCGTCATAATGTTGCACTGTCTGTCCAGTGGCATTATTGTTGCGAAGTCGGCTCGATCATAACCCGACTACGAGTCAACTAACATTACCGTTTGCTCATCGACCTATGGGAGGAACACCGATTCGAACCACGTCTTAATGATTTGTTTTGACACTTTCCCAGATGATGATGATGCACAAATGTATAAGTTTTGTGGGCGGAACATTGTATGTTGAATCCGTGGCCCAAACGTACCATGAAGCTCTTTCAAGACTATGAACGTGGGCGACAGCAACTTTCCACTGGCAGATATAACAGGCTGTATTGTGTAACTATGTGTGATGGCAGGTAGAGATTGCATTGTTGCTGTGATATGCTTCTCGCCTCGCAGAGCCAGACAGCATCCAGAGTAAAATTCCAACGTCAACCTGCTCTTTCTTTCCTTACAGTACCTGCACGTGCCATGCCGTATTACGTCATCTGACCTTGCAATCCTTTATCTATGAGTTCTTTCTACAACTCAACTTGATGTTTTGTGGTGGACAAACACCGTGTGCGTGGGTTTTCTCGAGGTCCTCCCGTTTCCTCCCACTTTCTTCATTCCACCAATTCATCCTATCATCATCCATACGGCCTGAGCCATAGTTGCCTAAAGCCCTTAAATTCAAATTAAAAAATTCAACTTGATGTTCTGATATATATGCAACCCACTGTGCTGTACTGTCTCGCAGGCTGCCTCTACGCACGGCGTTTGCATCCTTCCTGAGTGTTTTCCCATCTTCGTGCATTGAGATGA